>JABSTQ010010307.1:0-148949 GCA_013358835.2 Ixodes persulcatus | reverse complement strand
TTAAAGACCGGTCTGGTCTCTCTCGGTCTTACCCGGTCGCAAGAGTGTCAACGGGACTTTGGAGTAAACATTTTGACGAAGCACGTGATACTCTCGATGTCGTCGTACTTGCTGTAGGCTCTGTCGAAGATTGCTCGGCGTTTTTTTTTCCTCAGCATTAGTCTTGAGCGCGCTGCCCCGAGATGGCACAGCAAAACAGCGAGTGCACGTCCCTCGGGGCCAATGGGATGTTTTCCTGCATGACTGATATGAAGTTTTTTGTCTTGCACGAAATATTTAGTGAGTGCCGTAGGCGAGAGATACAGAGCTACCACGAGCTAGCCGTTGTCGACTTTGGCGGCACACAATTTATCAACTTCATCTGATGTGCCACAGAGATCGATGGGTACAGCACAGACCCTTACCCATGTAGATGTCGACTTGGATAACGAGTACACCACGCTTTGATACGTGCCTCCCTGTGATTTATGAATGGTGATAGCACTTGCCTGGAAAACGGGTAGATGGCATCTCTCCTTCCGTCCTCCCCTCCTACTCCTCTCCTTCTTCTCCTCCTCCCCTCCTCCTCCGTCTCCGTCGCGAGTGACCCTCGTGACGTCACACGTGACGTCACACCTGACGTCATTATGGGAAACGTCCCATCATGCAACGCGCGGTTTCACCGACGGCGACGCCGCTCAAGCCGGCAACGGGCCGCCTAAGAGCTGTGCTCTAAAAGAAAGATATGGATACGACGAAAGTATAGACCTTTCCCTCACTTATCACCCGGGAGAAAATGCCTGAGTCACTGAACTGTGGACGCGCGCGCAGCATCTGATATGCCGCACGACAGAACAACAGCGCATGCTCAGAAGCCGTTCCACACCCCAGCAGATAAAGATGGCACCGCGCAGAAGGCGATTTTTGCAAATGTCTATACAGTGTTCGCACCAAGTCTCCGACTGGTGCGTTTAGCGTCCGATTCTGCCCATACATCAAAGCGGTCCCGAAGCGTCAACAAATGACGGCACAAAAGGCGGAGTATTCAACTGCCGTATATCACTATCCTGGTGGTTGGTCGCAGAAGTTACGGCAAAAAGCCCCCGAGCCAATGCGAACGTTGTCGCTGTCGTCATGGCGTCCCAACTTCCTGGCAGCCGAAGCTTCCGCAGACTTTCGAGCTGGAGAGCGACCCGCAGCACAACAGGCGTCCGCCACATTCACCACCGTTGCCATGACACCGCCAGGATCGCGGCCGGCGAGAGTGCGACAATCCTATGACGTCATCATTCGAAAATTGAGGGACTACTTTTTTTTTCTTTTTATTTGACGCGGTAAGCACATTCGTCGGGGACGTGTTTCAGGGACCGTAATGAGAGAGCACAATGAAACGATTCTGATGATGACGAGGCCAAACCTCACTTCCACACACACACAAAAAGAATCCCTTTTAAGACGCGTTTGGGAGTCCGCTGTGTCCACTGACAACTTGCATCGAATTATCCCTCCTCGTGCATCGAATTATCCCTCCGAAGCCAATAGAATTGCGGCATTAGCCGATTAGAGCACCGAAGAACCAATCACGAAGCACGAAGCACCAACGTAATATGCGCCGAGAAACTGAGGGAAAGGAGGAGACGAGAGGGCCAGCGTGACGTCAAGACGCCGAGCTCTGGTTACAAGGATTAGTGGGTAGGCGAAGGCCTAAAGCTAGCATCTGCCTGTGTCTCCACTGCACTCGTCGAACGCTTGAGAACGCGGAACGCCGGCGTCCAGCGTTTGGCTCTCGGATTCGAACCCGTTCGACGAGCGCGGTGGAGACAAAGGCAGCTGCAGCTTTAGGTCTACTCTGGGCTACCCACTAGTCGTTCCAACCAGAGCTCGGCCGTTCTTACGTTACCTCTCCCCTCCTCCTCTCCATCAGTTTTCCGGGACATAAGCCACGTTCTTCTTTTTAGAGCGCAGCTCTTAAGGCCTGACCACACTAGCGTGAACGGCGCCGCCGGTCGGCGCCGCTGGGCGGCACCGCCGTCCGGCGTCCCAACGCGAGGAGTCCACATTGGCCTCCGTTTTGCTGGCGTCACGTGACAGCACTGGCTCTCGCGATCGCGCGCGCGCCTCCCGCCGGATTTTTCGCTCTTTCGTCGTCTGCTCTTCGGTAGATTCTTCCGTTTCGGCTCTTATCCAATGTACATGTACCTTGTCTCATCTTTCGCATGTATCAGCATCGAAACCGCACTCGCTGCCTACATGGTAGGTGTCCATGATGACCTGGTGATCAGCGTGAATGTGATTATCCTAGCCTGCTCGTTGATCTTGCGACGTCGCCGCGCTCTGAAGGGAAGGAGGCGCAGGTTTTGGGTCCGGCCGAGTTGGTTCTACCAAAACACCGAAGGAAAGATCCGTGCTTTGCTGCACCGGCGGCGCGCCAGAGATGAAGGCTACTTTCGAAAGTGTCACCAAATCAACACGACATCCGTCACAACACAGACGACATGCAACAAGTGCCACGGAGAAACTCACTCGTAATTCCGAATTCCTCTCCTATAATTTCCCAGCGGTTGTTCTTAGCGTCATTATCCAGGTAGTCTGGCTGCGTCTTGTCATATAAAAAGGGAAACAGTCGCACAGTTTCAAGTAACCGCTCCGTTGGGGAAGGCATCGGGGGGCAATGGGGATAGCAGACGACACGAAACACGCCCGTCGGAACGTGAAGACGCGCGGGGGACCGGCTTGAGCGTTGCCATGGCATCGCAACGTCACTATCTACGCCACCTCCCATTGGCTCCTCTCTTCTGCGGCAAGCGGCGCCGAGCTCTGAACCGCGCAGGGAGCGGTTGGCTCTGCGGCGCTGAACGTCGAGACCCTGAAGCCGAAAACTGGTTTCGGTCGGCAACCGGCAGTGCCGACCGACGCGCCGCAGGCCTCCGCGACGCCAATGTGGCCGTGCCTTTAGGGGCCCGTTTCTGGCTTGAGCGGCGTAGCCGTCGCCGTCGGCGTAACCGCGCGGTGCATTATGGGAAATGTCCCATAATGCACCGCGCGAGCCCCCCCCCCCCCCCCGGGGTCACGTGACCTGGGGGCAGGTTACGTGACCCCCCCTTGAGGTCACGTGACCCCGGGAGGGCTCGCGCGGTGCATTATGGGAAATGTTCCACCCGGGAAATGGGAAATGTCCCATTTCCTATTTCCCGGGTGCATTATGGAAATGTCCCATAATGCACCGCGCGAGCCCCCACCCGGAGTCACGTTACCCCGAGGTCACGTGACCTGGGGGGGGGGGCTCGCACGGTGCATTATGGGAAAATGTCCCATAATGCACCGCGCGAGCCCCCATCCGGAGCCACGTGACCTCGGGGAGGGGGGGGGGGTCACGTGACCCACCGATGACGTCATCATCACTGATGACGTCACAGGCATCCGCATCGTCATCGTCATCATCACTGATTACGTCATCAGTGACGTCACTGATGACGTCATCGGCATCGTCATCGTCACGTGAGGTCACGTGACCCCCGACGTCACGTGATACCCCAAGGTCACGTGACCCCCCCCCCCCCAAGGTCACGTGACACCCTCCCCCAGTACCCTTCCCTCCTCCTCGTCAAGAGCTGCGCTCTAATTCGGTGTTACAGGGAGTTGTAAACGGCTTTCACTTTTTTTTTAGACGGTCAGTAATTATAGGAAGAAACAGTATCGGAGCCTTGGATATCTTTACAGATCGATTCCGATGTGTTCCAAGCGCCAAGCACCTTGGTAACAGTAATCTAAGGGACTACCGAGCAATGCCCTCGGATGAACGTGCTAATAAATGCATCGCCTGCGAATATAATAAGACGAAAACAATGATGGAAAAGCTGTAACGGCTTTGTCCACGCACGGCTCTCTGAATCCGTATTTACCGCAGCTCAGTTTGTTGATCTCTGAATGCGAGTTTATTTTGTTTCGCGATTAGATAGCGTTACATGAGGGGATAAAGAGATTATGCACCTGTAAACAGCGTCGCTCATGAATATTACTTGTTTTGGTGAAAACTGACAAAGGGGAGGACAGAATACCAGACTCGAGACATGTAAACATAAAGTTAACTTGGAATGTTAAAAGGAGCTGTGCAACGATATTCAATTGGAATGTTTTTCACTTTACACGAGCTTACTGCCACTAGTGGGACTCAAGGATACTCGCATGCAATGCCACTGGCCAAGAAACTCCTTTGTTGCGGTGTAATTTCAAGGACAAAAGCGATCATTTTCATTCAATCTCTCCCTTGCAAAATTCGATGACGTAACGCGGGGATCGCAGTACACCCGTATGACGATATTTGAATGCGGTTCATAGATTGGACCCGAGCATTGCGTGGGCACTCGATTTAGGCTCGTGATAATTGATAGCTCGAGAAGCATTCGAGTAGTGGCCCGTGTCCAATCGCTGCAACGACGACAATAGCCGAGCCATAACAATGTCTGGAACTCAGCGCGTGTCCTGTGCTTTGCCAACCCCAGCGCGTGGCTATGATCAACATTGGCGGCATATAATCGGCTCCAGATCACGTGGCCGCTTGTTCTGGCTGCGAGTTGAGGGCGTGAACGCTGTTCGTTGTTTTTTAATTTTTTTCTGGGACTTCTAATGCGTCGGGTGAAAAACGAAGGCGTGTTTCATAGGTCATTAACGTCAGGGATCCGTTCTAAGCGGTATTTGCGCAAAGTAAAAAAATTGTTGCATAGCCCCTTTAAGTGTATCGATTAAAGGGGTCATGAAACGATATCGGGTTGGAATGTTCATGACTTTGAAGACGCGTACTAGTCTGGCCCAAGTATACTCGTTCAGACCGCCACTTATTCAGAAGCTTCTTTGTCGCGGTGAAATTGCGAGGATAAAAGGGAACTATTTCTTTCAGTATTGCCTTCGCAAAGCTTCATGGCGTAATTGTGGGATCAAAACCACCCGCCTGACGACAGTCGAGCGCGGCTTATGGATTGGACGCGAGAACTGCGTGAGCACTCGACTTCGGTTCGTAACAATCAATGCTTCGGCAGACACTCGGGTATACAGTGGTTCGTGTTATATCACTGCGGTGGTGAGAGTAGCCGAAATCTAACAATGCCTGGAGCTCAGTACGCGATTTCTATATTTGCCAACCCCAGCACGTGGGATATGAACAACGTTGGCGGCATAGGATAGCCACGACACCACGTGGCCGCTTTTTCTGGTTTTGAGTTGAAGGGATGAACGACGCTGATATTTCTCGAATTTTCTTGGACACTGCCACCGCCTAGAAAGGAAAACAAAGTCATGTATATTCAATTATTAACGCTAGACAGTGATTTTAAGTAGTATTTAGCGAAGGTGTTAAAATCGTTTCATGACTCCTTTAATATGGAATGCATAAAAGGAAGAAATGCTTACAAGTCCCTGTTATTCCTCTGTGCATTTCTTCTATTTTTAGAGCGCAGCTCTTAGGCGCCCGTTTCCGGTTTGAGCGGCGTCGCCGTCGCCGTAACCGCGCGTTGCATTACTGGACGTTTCCCATAATGACGTCACGTGGGACATCACCCTCATGACGTCACACGGCGCCGAAATTTGGCGGAAAACTTTCCCGCTAAATTTTGCGGAAACTTTTTTCACTAAATGTAGCGGAGAAATTTCCCCGCTGAACTTAGCGGATAATGTTTCCACTAAATTTAGCGGGAACACTTTCCCGCTAGATCTGGCGGAAAATTTTTCGTTCAATTTAGCGGGGAGATTTCCCCGTTAAATTTAGTGGGGGAATTTACCGGGAAATTATCCCACAATTTCATGGTAAATTCGCCTCCGTACCCTTCCCTCCTCCTCCTCAAGAGCTGCACTCTATTTCGGCATTACAGAGAATTGTAACCGTTTTCCAGTTTAGAGCGCAGCTCTTAGGCGCCCGTTTCCGGCTTGAGCGGCGTCAACGTCGGCGTCGCCGTCGGCGTAACCGCGCGGTGAATTATGGGAAACGTCCCATAATGACGTCATACCTGACGTCACGAGTGACGTCACGGGGTCCTGCGCGTTGCACTATGGGAAACGTCCCCTGATGCAACGCGCGGGTTTCACTCGTGACCCGCTCGTTGCATTATGGAAGATTTCCCATAATGCAACGCGGGCAGGATGGAGGAGGAGGAGGGGGAAAAGGAGGAAGGGGAGGAGGAGGACGAGGAGGTGGGGAGGGAAGAGGATAAAAGGAGGAGGAGGAGGAGGAGAGATGCCAGCTACCCGTTATGCAGGGAAGTGATATCACCTCATAAATCACAGAGATGCACGCATAAAAACGTTGTGACTCGTTATCCAAGTGGCCATCTACATCGGTACGGGTCTGTGTTGTACCCGTCGAGGGAAAGGCTGTAACGGCTTCGTCCACGCACGGCTCTCTGAATCCGTATGTACCGCAGCTCAGTTTGTTGATCTCTGAATGTGAGTTTATTTTGTTTCGCGATTAGATAGTCTTACATGAGGGGTAAAGAGATTATGTACCTGTAAACAGCGTCGCTCATGAATATTACTTGTTTTGGTGAAAACTGACAAAGGGGAGGAAAGAGTATACGACACGAGACATGTAAACATAACGTTAACTTGGAATGTTATGTGTATCGGTTAAAGGAGTCATGAAACGATATCGGGTTGGAATGTTCATGACTTTGCAGAGGCGTACCGGGCCTAGTCTGGCCCAAGTATACTCGCTCAGACCGCCACTTATTCAGAAGCCTTTTTGTCTTGGTGAAATTGCGAGGATAAAAGAGGAGTATTTCTTTCACTCTTGCCTTCGCAAGGCTTCGTGACGTAATTGTGGGATCGAAACCACCCGCCTGACGACAGTCGAGCGCGGCTTATGGATTGGACGCGAGGACTGCGTGAGCCCTCGACTTTGGCTCGTGACAATCAATGTTTCGGCGGACACTCGGGTGGGTACACAGTAGCTCGTGTCCAATCATTGAGGTGGTTAGAATAGCCGAACTCTAACAATGCCTGGAGCTCAGCACGTGATGTCTACTTTGCAAACCCCAGCACGCGGCTATGATTAACGCTGACGACACAGGATAGTCATCAGGCCACGTGGCCGCTTGCTCTGGCTCCGGTTTAAGGGATGAAAGATGCTCATATTTTTCGAATTTTCTTGTGTTTTTCCTTATCTACATTTTACATGTTTTCTACGTTTCATAGTATAGAACAAAAACAATAGGTGACAGACAGTTTGAAGTGTTTGGTGTTAAGTCCTGCCGCGTAATATGCGCTATTCCTTTAAACTGAACAAATAAGCAACATAACTGAAAATCGCTTGAAATGCGCCTCCGGTCTTTGTCAGCATGATTAAGATTCTGTCATCTTTCCACGGAATGTGACGTGAAGCTTACTTTCTGTCGCAGCTGCGCTCGGTGCAGCGGTTCCTCATCACCTGCTCTTTACGCAATTGCTCTCCGAACGCCTGCGCCGCTTAGCTCAGTTGGTATGAGTGACGGGTTCGATTCCAGTTAGAGTGTCCTTCTTGCGTATGTTGACCCTAAGCGTTTATATACTTTGTGCATGACTTTACACTCTGTTTAACACACGAGTCGGACGAACGAGCGTAACTGACGTCCAAGCGTGTCGGTTTTAATTGTTTTATGAAATTAGGTGTTAAACCGCTTTCTTTCTTAACGTATCTTGTTTTTTGTCGCTGGGCAAAAAGTTAATGTTTGTCGCTTTAGGTGAGACTTTAGAAACAGATGCTTGGCACTAACATGCTGAGCGTCCATTTTTTTTTTTTTTTAAGGCATTAGGGATTTGGGGTACCAGATACTTGACACGTTCTTTGCAGCTTCGCGTCACAATGTTTTTCAACTTATGGTAAATTCCGCTCGCAGATCTCGAGCGCTCCAAAAGCGCTCCATTTGGAGCGCGCACATTCCGCTGGCAGATCTGGCTCGAGTTGGTCATCTTCCGCTCGTAGATCTCTGGCAACGCCCGCTCCATGGAGCGCCTCCAACCCCGCCGAACTTGATCCGCGGGATTTCACAGATCTTCGCGGAAGTTGACAGAGCACGCTACGGCATTTACTTTAACTCGGCTGTTGTCGCATGCGCGACGAGGTCGGTGGCCCGACCGGCCGCGCCGTTTACGGCGTCGGGTCGGTCGAGCTGGATCTGCTCGTATGCGTCGGTTGTTCTACGCGGGATTGTGATGGCTCGAACTCTTCTACACCTCGCGTAGATGAGGGATGCAAAGCCGGGACTGGAGCGTGGCAGATCGCAAGCGCTAACATCTGTGATCGTGAGAGGAAGAACGAGAAAAAGAACGGCACAAAATCGGAAAGAGGCAAACGCAAGCTTAGGCCTGTCCATTTTGCCGCCCCCGATTGTTTACTTTTGTTACACATCAGAAAGATCAGTCGGCTAAGCCGTTGGTAGGCTCGTCAAGTTCTAGCAGCGGCCATTTTGAACGGTCGAGGGTAGGGGGGGGGGGGGGGGGGGGGGGGGGGAAGGTCGCTCCAAAAATGCGAGTCTACCTTCCCCTCGTCAATTTGGAGCGGGTCCCACGGAGCGAAATCTCGCCTCCCTCGCGGATTTTGGAAAGCGCTCCGGATCTACGAGCGGAATTCACCAAAGGCGCGGCCGCCGAAATCTTCGGTTTTTGAGGGCCATAATCAACGTCCCTCTCTTGTCTGTAATCATGAGCAAACACTTTGCGTCCGGCAGCGTGAAATCTGCATAAGAGCGCTTTACAAGAGAAAAACACAGATTCCGACAAACCGATAAAAGTAGATCAGAGAACTAGAAAAAAAAACAATCACAAAGAAGAAACAAACAATGGAATGAACTTTCTAAGTTTCAGCGTCCCTCAGAGGTTATTTGTTCTTTGAGTCAAGCGAATGGCCTCACAGACCCAAATCCGATGGCCTCTAGAGGTCATCGTGGAATGTTCCTCATGTATTGTTACCTCGAACAAAGGGAAAGGAATTGCCGCGAAGGAAGGAATTGTGTTCCAAGCGCCAAGTACCTTGGTAACAGTAATCTAAGAAACTACTGAACAATGCCATCGGATGAACGTGGGAATAAAGGCATCGCTAGCTAATTTAATAAGAAGAAACGAAAAGGGAGAGGCTGCAATAACTTCGTCCACGCACGCGGTTCTCTGAAACCGTATTTACTGCAGCTCAGTTTGTTGATCTCTGAAGGTGAGTTTATTTTGTTTCGCGATTAGATAGTGTTACATGTGGTCTAAAGAGATTACGTATCTGTAAACAGCGTCGCACATGAAGAATATTTGCTTTTTTTAAAAACAGACAAAAGCGAGGATAGAGCACCCGACACGAGGCATGTAAAAATAAAATTTAACTTGGGATGTTAAGTGTATCGATTAAAGGGGTCATGAAACGATATCGCGTTGGAATGTTCATGACTTTGCAGAGGCGCACTGGCCTTAGTCTGTCTCAAGTATACTCGCACAGACAGACCGTCACTGATTCAGAAGCTACTTTGTCGCGGTGAAATTGCGAGGATAAAATGGGGCTATTTCTTTCAGTCTTGCCTTCGCAAAGTTTGATGACGTAATTGTGAGATCGAAACCACCCGCCTGACGATTGTCGAGCGCGGCTCATGAATTGGACGCGAGAACCGCGTGAGCACTCGACTTTGGCTCGTAACCATCAACGCCACGGCGGACATTCGGGTTGTGGCTCGTGTCCAACCACTGCGGTGATAAGAATAGCCAAACTCTAACAATGCCTGGAGCTCGGCACGCGTCTTCAATTTTGTGAACCCCAGTGCGTGACTATAATTAAAGGGGCACTGACACCCCAAAGGTCGTTTTTTTTTTTTTTTTTTTTTAACGATGAAAGTTGCAGTCATAGACACGCGAAAAAATAGCACAACGCGAAAAGCAATTTCCCCACGTGCGCTCCCGCCTTTTTATCTTTGGCGTTCTTCTCTCCCCCTTCTCACCTCCTCACTGTTTATTTGTGACGTAATAGATTACGAAATTTAGAAGATTTGTAAGCGACATTCCTATAATATTTAATAACGGCATTCGCAAAACATGTTCTCTAAGGCAATTGCGAACGCACTACGGCACTTCTTTTTGAAATACAGAAAATCGGAGACCAGACTGATGTCGTTTTCTAGCTTTTTATTCTCCCTCGAAAAACATGGCGCGACGCGGTGCTCGGCACCCTCAGTACTGAGGATGTTTGGTGAGTCGGGGAATCGGACGAAGTTATCTTTTTTAAGTGCCAGACGATCTCTCAGACTTCGAAAAGGAACTCGTCAAACGGTCAAAACAACTGGGTTTGGTGTCTGTGTAGCACAGTTCCGGTTGTGACTCCGCCGAAGCAGTCGTTCACACAGAACCGGCGCGACATGGGCCCTCACGTCGGTCACAGAAGTTCACTGCGCGTTCTCTTCGACCTCACACCGTTTCAAAGAATATGACGTCGCCAAAAAGGCCCTAAAAGAACTTCAAGCTCGAAAGTGGAGCGTCGTCTGCTCACAGCGATAGGCGTCACGCATGCAAAAGAGCGGCTGATCGCGGGACGCGGGCGAACACGACACTTCGGGTCGAGGCGGTTCGGAGGCGTGAGAGAAACTCGAGTTGCAGGACGGCTCAATCTTTGACGTCACTGCACTGGCGCGGATCGCGCGGGAACTTCAAATTCGGCAGTTGGAAATTGTTTTTGTTTTTTTACTTTATAAATACTAAGTTCCCCAGTTTTTAATTCTTAAGTTAATGTCACAGCATCGTTTTCAATCGTTTCGGATAATGAAACAAAATATGATTTTTACCTGTCAGTGCCCCTTAAAGGAATACTGAACTGAAGTTTCGAGCTCACAAAACAGGGCTGGATAGATAGGCGGGACGCTGCAAAACCCAAAAACATCACTCCTACAGCGATATCTCCAACGGATCGCCGTATTTTTTGGAAAAGAAGTTTGCGATTGAACACGGCCGACAAGGCCGACGAGACAAGGCACGTCACGATTCTCATTCCCTCTCCTCCTCGCTTCATCCCGTCGAGCTGGTGAACCGAAGAGAGGAGGAGAGAACCGAGGCCGCTTCCCCTCATTCTCAAATTCTCCCAGAGGACAGTGACGTCAGAGACCTCCCTTCATCGCGCCCTTCTTTTCCAAAAGTACGGCCATCCGTTTGAGATAACGATGTATGACTGATGTTTTGGAGTTCGTAGCGTCCCGTTAACCGCTTCTACGGCCTTATTTAGCGAAATCCAAATTTCGGTTCAGTATCCCTTTAAAAAGCCTCTGACACGCCAAAAAAAAATTTTTTTTTCATGCTAGGCGTTGAAATGGCATATCAGAACATTACAAAAAAAAATTGTTTCACTATAAAGTTTCTTAGTTTTTAGTCCAAAAGTACGGCCATCCGTTTGAGATATCGATGTATGACTGATGTTTTGGAGTTCGTAGCGTCCCGTTAACCGCTTCTACGGCCTTATTTTGCGAAATCCAAATTTCGGTTCAGTATCCCTTTAAAGGGCCCCTGACACGCCAAAAAAAAAAAGAAATTTTTTTCATGCTAGGCGTTGAAATGGCATTTCAGAACATTACAAAAAAAAAATTTTTCACTATAAAGTTGCTTAGTTTTTTTATAAGAAATAGAAATACGAGGCCCAATTCAAAGTTCCCGCCGTGCACTGTGACGTAACAGTGTACCGCAAGGTGTCGGGGCGGTCAGAAGGGAGCCATCGCCGGAAGTCACGTGAGTTGTATCCCTCCTCGTGTTTACCGCGAGCGCGTGTAATATTTTTTTTAATATTCTTGTTATTCTCCGCACCCCCACGAGCGATCCAAGCAGACAAGGTTTCTTTTATTTGCTTTTTATCACTTAATGTTGCTGTAAAGGTAGAAGAAGCGGAGTCAGTGAATTGACGTGATCAACTACAATGCCTAGAAGGTGCTGTGTGAGGGACTGTCCCGGTATTTCAGCAACTGAAGAAGTTATCACACTGCATGCATTTCCGAGAGACATACATCGGCCGCATGTGCACCTACTAAACAAGTTCTACTCATGTTCTAGACAAAATACGTACTTTGTGCTCGACGTTTACTTGTACTTGGTACACTCACCAGTTCGTATTCTTTAGACGGCAGGCATCTTCAGCCTGGAGAGTATCCGATGATTCAACGACCTCGGTGTCTGAACCTTCAGCAATGCGATCGGGCGTGCCGTATGCTAGCAATCCTAATTTCTGCGAGCGTTTTAAATTTTTTTTTTCAGTACTTGATAGCTTGTGTTGCGCCCAGTATAGCTCTGTATCATCGGACTGACGGCATGCACTCGTACACTGGCTTGTACTCGCAACGCTTTCATCATTGACCTCCATCACGTCGATCCACTGACTCTTCGTCCTCAAATTTTACAGCACGCAAACTAACCAACGGTGCAGCGATAAAGAGCTAGTAGAACTGAAACTTCGTTTTCTACGATTGCTCGTACGAAGATCAGAATAATAATAAAAAAAAAGGCATAGGCACGGTCGGGGAGAGCACGAGGAGTGAAACTCACGTGACTTCCGGTGAACCCACTTTTAGTGACGTAGGTCGATGCCTCCCTTCGGACCGCCCGACACCTTGCGGTACACTGTTACGTCACAGTGCACTGGCGGGAACTTTGAATTGGGCCTCGTATTTCTATTTTTATTAAAAAACTACGCAACTCTATAGTGAAACAATTTTTTTGTAATGTCCTGATATGCCATTTCAACGCCTAGCATGAAAAAAAAAAATTTTTTTTTGGTATGTCAGAGGTTTTTTAACGTTGGCGGCATAGAATAGGCACCAGGCCAAGTGGCCGCTTATTCTGGCTCCGAGTTGAGGGGATGAGCAATGCATAGTTCTGGAATTTTCTTTTTACACTTCCATTACCTATAAAGAAAAACTAGGGCAACTTTATTCAGTTCTTAACGTTAGGTAGTAATTCTTAGTATTTAGCGAGAGTGGAAAAATAGTTTCATGGCTCCCTTAACGGGGAATGCATAGACGAAAGAAATGCTCAGAAGTCCTTGTTTGTATGCGCATATCTTGTGTTTGTTTTCTTTCTATATTTTACATTTTTCTACGTTTCATAGTATAGAACAAAAACAGTAAGTGACAGACAGTTTGGACTGTCTGGCGTTCAGCTGCCGTGTGAATATGGGCTATTCCTTCTAACCAACAAACAAGCGACATAACTGAAAAGCTCATAAAATGAGCCTCTGGTCTCCGTCAGCATGATCAAGATTCTGTAATTTTTCCACGGGATCTGACGTAAAGCTTACTTTCTGACGCAGCTGCGCTCGGGGCAACTGTTCCCCACGCAACTGAATCCCTGCGTCGCTTAGCTCAGTTGGTATGAATGACGAGTTCGATTTCAGTTCGGGTGTCTTTGGTTTTGATTTAAATTGACCTATATGCGTTTATATACTTCGTATATAACTTTAAACTCTGTATAAAACTCGAGTCTGACGAACGAGCGTAACTGACGGCCAATTCCGTGTCGGTTTTATTTGTTTTATGAAATTAGGTGTTAAACCACTTTCTTCCTCAACATATTTTTTTTCGGTATGAAAAAAAGTATGTGTTAGTCGCTTTAGTGAGACTTGGTTCTTAGAGACAGATGCCTTGCACTATCATGCTGAGCGTCCATCTTCGTTTTTCTTTGACGCATTAGTAATTTGTGGTACCAGATACATAGCGTGTTCTTCGCAGCTTCGCGTCGCAATATCTTTTAACTTTGGCACTGCCGCCGAAATCTTTGGTTTTTGAGGTCCATAATCTGCGTCCCCCTCTTGTGTGTAATCATGAGCAAACAAACACTTCGCGTCCGGCAGCGTGAAATCTGCATGAGAGCGCTTTACAAGAGAAAAACACAGATTACGACAAACCGATAAATGTAGGTCAGAGAACTAGGAAAAAAATCACAAAAAAAAAAACACTCGAATGAACCCTTTCAGCTCTAGCGTCCCCCAGAAGTTATCTGTTCCTTGAGTCAAACGAACGGCCTCACAGACCCAAATCCGATGGCCTCTAGAGGTCATCGTGGAATGTTCCTCTTTTATTGTTACCTCAATAAATAAAAAAAGGAATTGCCGCAAAAAAAAAAAGGACAGAGCATGGAAACCTTGAAGTAAACCTGGGTGATTGTCCCGGCTGCCCACCATATGCTGGGGGAGAGGGATGGGTAGGTTAAAGGAGAGGTTTAGAAAGAACAGAAAGAAAGGAACGAAGGGCGTATAAATGTCTCACGGTTCAAACGCTACAAACACCGCACCGCTCACGAACACTGAGGTTTTTCCTCTATACAAGCAGTAGTCCAAGTGTGTTCTACTTTGCTCTCAGGGTACAAACGAGAGTGTTTTTTTTTTCTCGTCTTTTTCTTTTTCTTCATGTGGCTCGTCCCAGGCACTATAAACACCTCTGCCACAGAGAGGGGCCGGTTGATCCAGGCATGGAAACGTGCTTTTGAATTTACATGTTTGTGCATCGTTGACGGTATACAGTCACGAAAGACGTACTATGTAGTCCTTTTTTTTCTTTTTCTGGTGGGGGGTTGTTGTTGCCCAGCTAGAAAGTAGGAAGCCCGGAGACAGTTCAAAACGATAGAGTTTGTATTCATCGGCTAGAAAAGAACGGGATAAGACAAGACAAGATAAGAACGGAACTCGTTGCCTTCCGTCGTGCATTGGCCGCATGCTCGAAGTTCATGAGTCGCCGAAGTGTCATCGAGGGTATAAGCCCGCCCTGGGGGCGGGACAACCGAAAGACCACCCTGCCGTTTTCACCCCGTATAGACCCGCGGTCACGTTGCCACTACATCTTACAGAAGACAGTCTGTAGACACTGGCTGAGGCGTGATTCTTTTTTGTTCGATGATATACTGCTACATTTGGTCGCACAAAACGCCTGAAGTGTACAAAACGCCTGAAGTGCACAAAACGTCGTACACACGCCTGAAGTGTACATCTGTATGATGCAAACGTGCTTTGAAAATGCCTGCGGCGTCTCTGCGGTTAAATTTGTCATTGTATCTGCAGAGAACTCCGTGACCTTCTTCATGATGTGTGAGCGTCAGGGACTGTGACTTCAATAACTATAATAGTGTTCCGAGCGATGCGATGAAAGATTTAGGGCCGCTGGCCTCAGCACGATTTCGCTCTTTACGCCTACGTTGTCGCGTCTCTGCTCATGTTTTGGTCTGCGTCTAAAGTTTCTGTTCGCAACTCCAACGCCTTATAATGGCGGCGTGCGCGAGCTGCAGGGTGCCTTTCTCTAGCTATCATCATCATCATTGTTTCTGACGTCACGGGTAGGACAGACCGGGACAGACCGCGCAGATGGTGACTGCCTCGGCTGGTCAGCTCGCTTCGTAAGCTGTTTGGGTAACGCTATCGGCCGAACCCGTTTCACGCGTTGGGACGGTTTACTTGGTGAAGTGGTATTTGTAGTAGGACATTTTTACCGAAGCTTAAAACCGTGGCGCGCGTGGTCGTGTGAACAAGCACTTTTGACGCTGAGGTGTCGAAGCTTTCGGATGGTGGTGTACTGTTCTGTACCCACTACAAAAAGCTGGATGATGAAAATGGAATGGTGTAAAACTTCTAATATTCGCGAGCCTTTAATTTTCGCAAATTTCGCGAACTGAAAAATTCGCGAACTTAAAGGGGTATTCACACGAGGGAGAAATCCCGGGGATTATCTACAGCTGGGAGACTCGTCGCCCTTGGAGGCAGACCAAGTTCTAGGCTGTATAAACATAGACACAACCCAATTTTTTCTCCCGGCACGCGCGCCTCACGAGATGAAAACGCGAGGCTTTTGCACATCGCAAAGCCTGACGTTTTCATCGTGGGATGCGCGTGTCGAGGAGAAATCCCCGGGATTTCTCTCTCGTGTGAATACCCCTTAAAGGGGCGATGCAACAATTTTTGTACTTTGCGCAAATACCACTTAGAACGAATCCCTGACGTTAATGACCTATAAAACACGCGTTCGTTTTTCACCCCCCGCAATAGAAGTCCAAGTAAAAATTAAAGAAAAGCGAGCAGCGTTCACCCCCTCAACTCGCAGCCAGAACAAGCGGCCACGTGACCTGGAGCCGATTATATGCCGCCAATGTTGATCATAGCCACGCGCTGGGGTTGGCAAAGCACAGACACGCGCTGAGTTCCAGACATTGTTATGGCTCGGCTATTGTCGTCGTTGCAGCGATTGGACACGGGCTACTACCCGAATGCTTCTCGAGCTATCAATTATCACGAGCCCAAATCGAGTGCTCACGCAATGCTCGGGTCCAATCTATGAGCCGCATTCAATTATCGTCCCTGGAGGATGCTGGTACCACCAGGGTACGTCATCAAAATTTGCAAAGGAGAGATTGAAAGAAAACGCTCGCTTTTCTCCTTGAAATTACACCGCAACAAAGAGGGTTTCTTGGTCAGTGGCGTTGCATGCGAACGTACTTGGGTCCCACTAGTGCCAGTAAGCTCATAAAAGTGAAAAGCGCTCAAACGAATATCGTTGCACCGCCCTTTAAAGGGCACGTTAATATTTAGGTCCTTAAAGGGATTGTCCGGTTCTTAAGATTTCGTGATGGTTACCTGGTGGGAGCCTAATGATTAACATAGGCCATTTTTATTCCATTAAACGACACCCCTATTTAGTGTAATCAACGACGGATAATTGAACGAAACTTCATGCCGAATTTCGCAAGTATCAACGGCTGCACTCCCATGCCTGACGTGACGTCACACCAGTCTTGCAATTGTCATATCCTATGCCTCATTCCTCCGTGGGAACACAGTGCTCCCGACGCACCGCAGCATTCCATATTACTCGCCACTGTAAATGTCGCGGAGAAGTGTGGAGCGTGACAACCGCACAACAAAAATACCCTTTCATTCTAAAAAAAAAAAAAAAGTTTAGCGCAGCAGCGAGGGTGAACCACGTCGTACCGCTCACGCGCAGGACAAAATTCGAAGTGCACTTCAGTTCGGCGCATTCTTTGCTGATGTTACCTCAGAAACTCCGCTTCCCTGAAGGTGGAAGAGGAAAACGCCGTTTATGCACGCTTGGGTTAAAATACAATTACTCCTCCAGGGAAGCACACAAAATTCAGATTTGTCGTGGAAGATGCTCCTACAGCCATTGACAATGAGGTCTAAATGTTTTCATAAATACGAAATTTGACCGGATAATCCCTTTAAAGGGCCTCTGACACGCCAAAAAAAATATTTTTTTTTCATGCTAAACGTTGCAATGGCATATCAGGACATCACAAAAAAATTGTTTCACTATAGAGTTGCGTAGTTTTTTTATAAAAAAATAGAAATACCAGGCCCAATTCAAAGTTCCCGCCGTGCACTGTGACGTAACAGTGTACCGCAAGGTGTCGGGGCGGTCAGAAGGGAGGCATCGCCGGAAGTCACGTGAGTTGTATCCCTCCTCGTGCTACCGCGAGCGCGTGTAATATTTTTTTAATATTTTTGTTATTCTCCGCACCTCCGCGAGCGATCCAAGCAGACAAGGTTTCTTTTATTTGCTTTTCATCGCTTAATGTTGCTGTAAAGGTAGAGAAGCGGAGTCAGTGAATTGACGTGATCAACTACAATGCCTAGAAGATGCTGTGTGAGGGACTGTCCCGGTATTTCAGCAACTGAAGAAGAGATCACACTGCATGCATTTCTGAGAGACATACATCGGCCGCATGAGCACCCAGTAAACAAGTTCTACTCATGCTCTAGACAAAATACGTACTTTGTGCTCGACGTTTACTTGTACTTGGTACACTCACCAGTTCGTATTCTTTAGACGGCAGGCATCTACAGCCTGGAGAGTATCCGATGATTCAACGACCTCGGTGTCTCAACCTTCAGCAATGCGATCGGGCGTGTCGTATGCTAGCAATCCTAATTTCTGCGAGCGTTCTAAATTTTTTTTTTTCAAAACTTGATAGCTTGTTTTGCGCCCAGTATAGCCCTGTATTATCGGACTGACGGCATGCACTCGTACACTGGCTTGTACTCGCAACGCTTTCATCATTGACCTCCATCACGTCGATCCACTGACTCTTCGTCCTCAAATTTTACAGCACGCAAACTAACCAACGGTGCAGGGATAAAGAGCTAGTGGAACTGAAACTTCGTTTTCTACGATCGCTCGTACGAAGAGCAGAATAATAAAAAGAAAAAAAGTCTTAGGCACGGTCGCGGAGAGCACGAGGAGTGAAACTCACGCGACTTCCGGTTAACCCACTTTTAGTGACGTAGCTCGATGCCTCCTTTCTGATCGCCCCGACACCTTGCGGTACACTGTTACGTCACAGTGCACGGCGGGAACTTTGAATTGGGCCTCGTATTTCTATTTTTTATAAAAAAACTACGCAACTCTATAGTGAAACAGTTTTTTGTAATGTCCTGATATGCCATTGCAACGTTTAGCGTGAAAAAAAAAATTTTTTTTTGGCGTGTCAGAGGCCCTTTAAGAGTTTCAATGCAGGCGTCTGGAATTCGCAAAAATTTAGCGGCCGCAATTGTGTTCTCTGTGAACGATTCGCGAAAAATAGGGGCCCCGAAAATTAAGGGTTTTACGTAGGGGTGTGCGAATATTGAAATTTTCGAATACGAATCGAATACGAATAAGGAAAAAACGGGGTTCGAATATCGAATCGAATATCGAATATGTGTCTAGTAATAAAAAAATCCAAAACAAGAGGTAACAGCAGGTTTTATTGCCTTTTTAAAATAAATCAATGCAACTGCATTTTACTGGGCTGAAGCAGGCTAAAGATAATTCTACTAATGCACTCATTACAAATCATTCCGTTGAAAAATTAACTGCTCAACGTGTTCAGAAAGTAAGCGCTCCCTACGCGCCGTGACAACATTTCCGCCAGTAAAAAGACCCTTTCACTCGCGAAACCTGCGAAATTTCACTGAAGTTCGAAGAAGTTCCACATATAGACAGTGTTGCCCGGCTGCTACACGAATATTTAGAATTTCGGGAAACAAATAATTTAGAAATTACTTTATTTTATATTTCATAAAATGGTTACCAAATTTACACCATATAAAGCGAAAATATGTGCTTTTAACGCTTTCATTAGTTATTGATGTAAACCATGTGATTCCATTAAACCCAACAAATATTGAACTTTTCCTCCGCCAGATGAAGTCACTAGTTTTTTTTTTTTTTTTAATTTTGGCGCATGCGCACGAATGTTGAACTTCACTCGACCCTTTGTCGAACATCACGATGAAAGTTCGAAAAATTCTAACTTGGTCGAACTCTAACCTGGACGGGTTAGAGTTCGATGGCGATGCAATGTTCTGCTCGTCCCTAGCTTCTTTTTTTTTTTAATTTTCAAACATTTATATTAGATAACACTCTCGAGATTTATTTTATATTTATAATTCACTCTCGAGGTTCATTTTATTGTATCTATTATGGAACGCGTAGTTACAACAAAGGGATTGGTGAAAAAGAAACCAAAACCGATTCTGTCTTGCTACCATCGTACAGGTAGAAACGGAGCAGACCAATAATGCACGCATTATACGCCTTTCTCAGTGAATAAACATATTTATAGGGTAATGTGTGGCAGGCAGATGATTCATTACTTGCTCGAATATTCACAGTTTGTGCGAATATTCGCCGTTTTTCCCGAATATTCGGCTTTGGCCGAATATTCGAGAACTTCCGAATACGCAATTTTCGAATCGAATACGTTTCGAATAAGAAAAATATTCGATTCGTATTCGAAATTTCGAATATTCGCACACCCCTATTTTACAGTATTCAACGCTACAATATCTACCACGGCGAATAGGATGCATTTTTTTTTTATTATGATTCGGACAAAATAGTCTTAGAAAGGAATGTCTCATCCAATTGAATATAGGAAAGCGAAATTCGAAAACCTCTCGCGTGTGTAGTACGCGCCTCAGTGAAAGCGACTCCGTGTATCCTGTTGGTTCCAGTGTGTTCTGTGTTTGCTGGTCTCTTATTATTTCCAGTTGATTCCCTTTTGAATTTTGTAAACCACTCAACAAAACGTTTCTCAAAATTACTGGCTGGAAGTTGCGGTGGCTGGCTTCCGGAGTCGTTTCAGTTATACCCCGTTGAACGCGGAACGTGCGAGACCCCCTCACGATCGAAGTCTTAAATTGAGCAAGTCGGTGGACACTTCAGCGCTTCAAAAGTGAGGTATACACCTGCTAGTAATTACTACAGTTTGTAGGTTTAATTTTGCGTGACAAAATGCGCACAAGGCGGGATGTGCTTCTCAGCGAGCGATGTTTAATTTTTAAACAAATTTTTGTAAAAATTGGATTAAACGAATTAATAAATCGCCTGAATTTGCCGTGTCTTATATCCGACAATTTTAGAATTTATGATTTTTTGTTTGTTTTTCTTTTGAGCACAAGTCATGATTTGACAAACTTCTTTGCCACGTATTCGAAGCGGGGGGAGCTAAGCGTCAGCAACTGTCGAGTCACACTTGGATAGAAGCGTCGGTATCGGCAAGCGTAATGTAGCTCAAACGAGTGTGCGGTGCTTTGCAACAAAACTGTGCGCTCGTGCACAGCTAAGACAGCACGTCATTTACTCTGGTGAATGCAAAAAGTTTTTCTACAGCAGCCTCCACAGATCCGAAAACAAAAACAAGAATCAGAAAGACTGTGGATAGCCCTGACGCAAGCAGTGCTAGCTATAATGTCAAGCTCCAGACTTGTTTCTAAACATTTTAAAGTTTGTTTGTCTTTAATATAAAAAGCAATTTTGAGGCGCTGTTATTCATTAGAAAGATCCCCCACAAAACGTCATGCATGTTTCTTTAAAAAAATAAACTGTTTTACTAACAAACTAACAGAGCCACTCCGAGCTTTGACATAGCTCGTCGTCTGCTCGCATCCTACCATCACCGCCACTGGAAGGCGCCCGCGAGACGGCGCCACCAAACATCTCGTCACCAATAGGCCTTTGCAAAAATCGCTTTCTGCGCGCTGCCATCTTTGTCTGCTGGGCTGTGGAACACCTTCGGAGCATGCGCTGTTCCTCTGTTGTGCGGCATATCAGACGCTGCGCATGCGTCCACAGCTCAGTGACTCAGCCTTTCTCGCCGGGGTGATAAGCGGGGGAAAGGTCTATAGACGGCGAGGCGGTCGTGCCAAGGTGGCGGAAAAGACGGGGACAGATTCCCTAATATTTCCCGTGCGCCTCCTCGCTGACGCTGGTCAGTATCTAAAATTATTTATTTGGCTACAACTTACGAAGCGGTCATGGCAGGAGCATATCGCGTGTAACGGAGATGTTGACATGCATCAAAAGAAATGAGCATGTTTTTTTGTTTGTTGTTTAAGTTGAGATGTGGAATGCAACAATGTCTACTATATTAGAGCACTCGCTTCCCCCTCCCGCTCCCCTTTAAAACTGTATGATGCACGAACACGCCGTTAAGAACCATGCGGTATAATAGCAGCACCAACCCCGATAGTCTCTGCCGCCGTCTCCGCCGCCGTCCTTACTACTCCTCTGGTTCATCGTTCTTCCGCGAGAGGGCGAGCGGCTGGCTGGAGTTGCGAAGCGCAAGGCGTGGTGCTTCCCGAGCATCTCATTATCGCTCCTTAGCCAATCAGATGACGACATTTGCCGATGAGAAGGCCGAAGTACCAATCACGAAGCAGAAACATATCATAACTTCATAAGCCACGTCCAGAGTTTCTTAAAGGGGCTATGCAACAATTTTTTTACTTTGCGCAAATACCGCTTAGAACGGATCCCTGACGTTAATGACCTATGAAACACGCCTTCGTTTTTCACCCGACGCATTAGAAGTCCCAGAAAAAAATTAAAAAACAACGAGCAGCGTTCACGCCCTCAACTCGCAGCCAGAACAAGCGGCCACGTGATCTGGAGCCGATTATATGCCGCCAATGTTGATCATAGCCACGCGCTGGGGTTGGCAAAGCACAGGACACGCGCTGAGTTCCAGACATTGTTATGGCTCGGCTATTGTCGTCGTTGCAGCGATTGGACACGGGCCACTACTCGAATGCTTCTCGAGCTATCAATTATCACGAGCCTAAATCGAACGCCCACGCAATGCTCGGGTCCAATCTATGAACCGCATTCAAATATCGTCATACGGGTGTACTGCGATCCCCGCGTTACGTCATCGAATTTTGCAAGGGAGAGATTGAATGAAAATGATCGCTTTTGTCCTTGAAATTACACCGCAACAAAGGAGTTTCTTGGCCAGTGGCATTGCATGCGAGTATCCTTGAGTCCCACTAGTGCCAGTAAGCTCGTGTAAAGTGAAAAACATTCCAATTGAATATCGTTGCACAGCTCCTTTAAGTTTCAGTAAAAGACGCCATTATTTCTTCTTACGAAATGTGCTTCGTTATCTGTGTTTGTTGTCGCTATACTCGTAAAAGAAAGTGTCAAGGGACTTGGGAGTCAGCCAGAGCCGACTTCGGCGATACGTCCAGTTGGGCTCGGTATGCGGCGTTGCTGATTCCACTTTCCGTGTTCAGATCCATGGAGTGGTCAAAGAACGCATCGGTGGCATACCAGTGGACGACGGCATTTCGCTCGTCCTCTTATTCTATCGAGGATAGCACGTGTCTGATATCGTTCATGTTTCCCAATAACGCTTGCAGTTGGGGGTCACTGACTCTTTTAAGAGCGTGGAGTGCAGACCTTGTCACGGCCGGGCTGAAATGAAAAAGCGCGCTTTCTTACGGCCTTTACATGGGTTAGGGAGGCGGGGAAGGGGGGGGGGGGGGGAAGGGGGAGGTAGTTTCTTCTTTCCACCGCAGCTCTGTGGTGTCGCTGCGATCTCACCCCTTCTGCAGCGCTTTCATTCGTTCCAGGAGGCAGCCCATTCTCACCGTGTTGGCCTCTTCGTTTTTAGGATCGAATTGGAGAAATTTTTAGACTAGAAAGACCTACAGGAATCGAGGCCGCCTGCCTGCAGGGACTTACACAGAACACCACCTCTTCGTTTTCTTAAAACAACCATTTTCTTTTATAAACAACCGTTTATTTATTGTAACCCAAACGTATTTCACTCAGAGCACTTGAACTGTGTCATTTGAGTACTTGGCACCGTTAGGCACTCGTTTCTGTTCGCATCAAATGCGCCATTGTAGAAGGAGCACACCTTGCGCGGCCCTTGGAAGCAAATGGCGGCAATGCACTGAAATAGAGTGGCTCTTGGAAGCCAATGGCGACGAAGGCGGCTAGCGGCTGAGCATCCGCTCGTGACATGCGGCACGCGCGTTCGCACACAAATGGCTGGCGGTACTTGTAAGTCAGTCAGAAAACGTTTAATGCCATAGACAAAGAAAAGTAAAAGAAAAAAAAAAGGAAGAGGGAAGGGGGTATGAGGGAGTGCGCCGGTGTAAGAAACACCAAGCGTGCATTTTGTTTAGGTATTTTAGGGAGGGTTAATGCGCCTCGTTTTGCAAGTGTAGTTCGTTTCAGCTAAAGTCCAGACGCAGCCGATGCTACAAGCGCGAGCAGTGCACCAGCGCTGCTCGCGCTTGTCCAGAACAGTGCACAAGCGCTTGGCAGGGACGCTGAAAACCCGTTTGTAGCATCGGCTGTGTCTGGACTATAGGAAGTATTCACTGGTCGCTATATTATGTCGCATAGCCGCGTGCGACTCAAGAATTTGGCTAGCGCGGTTAGCATTCTTTCCGCCTTGGCAGCTGTTGCTGTGGGCCTAATCAGCTCTTCCAGGGTGTCACTTGGGCATCCAAGGGTGGAGTAGGTTTGTCTTAGTTCGTCCCGCTCTTCTTTGTATAGGGGGCACACACATAGAAGATGCTCGTCGTCTGCGGTCACCCTACATGTACCGCATGCGTCATCTCGGTGGTCCTTCCATTTTGCCAGGTAGGCGGGAGTGAAGGCGCTTCTGGTGCGCAACCTGTGAAGGACGGCCGTCTCGTTTCTCGTCAGGCGTCCGGGAACTTTAGCGGGTAGGGGTCCATTCTCGAGCTCAGGATGGCGTGCAGAGATAATTCGCCGCGTCAATAGGCGAGCGTCTGCGAAGGCGGGGACCTCAGAAGTGGGGCAGCTTGGCTCGTCGTGGGCCCGGTCCGCGAGGGCGTCAACTGCTTCATTGCCCTCAATCCCGCAGTGAGACGGAAGCCACTGAAAGGCGATCGTCCATCCTCGCTTTTGGAGATTCTGAGCCTTGGCCATTACCTCTCGTGCCAGTGCAGGTGCCCTGTCGGGTTTCTCCAGGAGTCTTAGCGCCGCCCTAGAGTCCGTGAGCAAAACCAAGTTCCCCGGTTGTTTCCCATCCGTCATTGCCAGTCCCAGGCGGAGGGCTGCCAGCTCGGCTGTTGTGGATGACGCATGAAAGCTCAGCTTCTCCATTCTGCTGTGTCCTTCCGAGATCGCCGCAGCCGTAGCTGTTCTTCGGTGTGCTCTCACTGACCCATCTGTGAATGTCCGTGTCCATCCGTGGTAGAACTCGTCGATGTGCTGTGATGTGTGTTGATACGCTACTGTCGCTGGGGTTACTCTCTTCGGACCCATCTGCGCGATATTCATTTCGATCTTCACTGTGGGAGGCTCACTGGGCGGCGGTGGAAGTGTAATGTGGGTGGTTGGGCACCCAGCAATTTCTTCAAGGAGATTGACGAGTGTCGCAAGATGTGCACGGCGAGTCGCTATGTTCTTCACGAGTGATACCGTGCTGGGAGTTTCTTGCATCCGTATGAGATGTCGTAGAGCCCGCTCTGTCGCTGCATTTTGCACTGTGTTTGTTCCCGATTCTACTAGCGTGTGACGCGATGATGCCGTCCGTGGGACGCCTAGACATATGCGCAGTGCCACTCTTTGTGCCCTTTCCAAGCTTGCCCACTGCCTGTGGTTCAGATCGAGGAGTGGCAGTGCGTAGAGCGTTCGTGCTTTGATCAGTCCATGGTAAAGTTGAAGCATCATGCGTTGTGAGGTACCTCTTCGTACCCCTCCAAGGATGCGAAGGATGGACGTCGTTTTCTTGTTGTTGTTGAGGACTGTGCTTACAGCTGGTTGCCAAGAGACTCTGTCATCTAGTTTCAGGCCTAGGTATGTTGCTTGCTTTACTATTGGTACTGGCGTCCTTGCAATCTGTAGAGACAATGTGAACTTGTACGTCCTGTGTGGCGCATTGAGCAGGGCTACCGATTTTTCCGCGGAGAGGGTGAGGCCCAGTGTCGTTAGAAAATGGTAGATGTTGTCCAGAGCTCTCTGCAGTTCCTTCTGGACGCTTTTCCTACAGCAGCCTCGGTCGGCCGCCCAGATGGCAATATCATCTGCGTAAACCGCCATGTGTACTGGACGGTTCGTCCGCTCGCCTATCCGGGCTGCTTGCGGGAGCGCCGCCAACGCCACACTGAACAACAGCGGGCTGAGCACGCTGCCTTGCGGTACCCCTCGTGTCAAACGCCTCACTGTGCTGCAGACCCCCGCAGCACTCACTTGTGCCTCGCGGCCCTCCAGGAACGCGCGGATGAAGGCAAGCATTCGGCCACCGATTCCCAGTCTTTCCAGCTCTGTCACGATGCTGTTGTGTTCAACGGCATCGAAGGCCTTGGATATATCGAGGAGAACTACACCTGTTGTTCGGTGTCGGGCCTTGCCGTCCTCCAACGCTGTGACCAGGTCAGCGATGGCGTCCGCTGTGCATCTCCCGCGTCGAAAGCCTGCGTAGCACTCTGGCAGAGCTCCTACCGTCTCGAGATGGTGCACCAGCCTGCAGAGGATTATCCGCTCGAGGAGCTTCCCGACGCATGATGTGAGTGCTATCGGACGGTAGGAGTTGGGCTGGTCTGACGGTTTGCCTGGCTTGAGCAGTGGCACGACGGTGGCCTTCTTCCAGTCTGCCGGGAGGCATGCTGTTGTCCATACCTCGTTAAGGTATGCCAGCAAACCTGGCAAGGCGTCTTCTTCGAGGTTTCGAAGCGCTTGATTAGTCACTCCGTCAGGTCCGGGAGCCGACTTCTTTCGAGGCAGCGATGCGAGGGCGCGTTTGAGCTCATGGAGATGAAGGTCCTCCTGTCCTATCGTCATCGCCTGAAATTCCCGCGGTCTCCATCGGATCCAGCCTTTGGGTGGGATTTTTGGTCCTGCAGGGAGGGACGGGGTACTGAGTAGTGCGTCCGCGATAAGTTCTATCACAGCTTGTGTGGTAATATGCAGCTTGATGGCCATGCCGATGATGGGGTGTCTTGGTCCCGGTCTGCATGTCAAGCTCCTTGCCATTCTCCATGCGCTTGTGCTCCCTCCTCTTCCGTCCAGTGTTTCACACTTGAGCTGCCATTGTTCTCGTGCTAGCCGTTTTCCGTGCCTTTTAAATTTTGCGTCAAGTCTCCTGAACGTCACCTGGTCCTCGGGTAGCCTTGTTCTCTTGGCTCGCCGCTGGGCTTGTCTTCTTTTCGCACGAAGCTCCAGCCACTTTAGGTCTGGATTTGGCCTGTTGGTCGGCACGCTTACCGTGTGAGTCGCCAGTCGAAGTGCTTCGGCCATAGCCTGAGTGGTGAGGGGTTGACCACTAGCACGCAAGCTGGAGAGGTGCGACCGGTACTTATTCCAGTCGACAACTTTGCAAGTCTTCGAGGGCGGTTTAGGGAGGTTTCCCACTACGATGGGTGTGTGGTCACTTCCCCACCCGTCGGGTTGAGGGGTCGCTCGTAGTGGTCTGAGTGTCCCGGCCGTGAATGTCAGGTCTATCACACTTTGCTGCGTGTCTGTCCTGAGAAATGTTGGTGTCCCTGTGCCAATTTCTTCGAAGTCCGTTGTGTCCAGGAGTTTCTGCAGTCTCCGACCTCTGGCTGTTGTCTTCCCGTCTCCCCAGGACTCGTTGTGAGCATTGAAGTCGCCGCCGATCAGCATATCCTTGTCTGTGCCAAGCTCCGCTCTCATCTCGGCCAGCACATGTGGTCTCCACTTTCCCAATGGATGTATGTATGCCGAAACTATCACGATATCTTTTCTGCGTGTGCGCACCTGCACCCCGGCGAAGTCCGCTCTCTCTGAGCAGTACTTGGTGAGGTCCAGCTGATGGTGGTAGACACTGTTCCTCACAAGTATCACTGCCCACGGATGTTTGCCTGTCTGCTTTGTCGCGTAAGCTGTGTACTGAGGGATCTCGATTTGTTTTTGTTCCATTCGTGGCTCTTGTAGCAGTAGTATATCGAATGGATGTTCCAGTAGCCGTGCTTTGAGGTCCGTGAGTCTTTGTCTTAGACCGTTACAATTCCACTGCAGAATTGTCGGGCATCCGGTGTCTTGGGTTGTTCTGGTCGTTTTATTGTGTGCTGTCATGAATGGGTCGTTACGGGGACACTAGCCATACACTTCCAGCTACGCCTTGAGGCATTTGATGAATGAAGAGTGATGATTTCGGCGGTGACTAGTCTGAAACAGAGGCAGTTATTCTGCTCACGAGTAAGGAAAGCATGAAAGACCTTCAGAATGCCATCATAATAATGGGCTCTAGGGAAAGGATTGCCCCGATCACTTGATGAAGCGCTGACGAAGGTGAGAGTGTGTTCAATAGTCTACGAAGCGCAGTGATCGCAAGTGCAATTATGGCTTTAAAAGGAGAACGTTGTTCCATTCCACTTGTCTGGTTGGATGTCGGCATATGCCCCTCCGAAACCGTGTGCGAAGTGATGTCTTTGATATTTGGCTGTTCCCAAAAGGATGATTTTTGAGAACTGTTCGTGGTGGACGCGACGTTCACTGACTTGTCACTTGCGCCCTCCGGTGTCTTAAGCAGAGGGAACTCTTCAGCAGTCAGAGGAGGTGCATTGTTGATGGTGTTTTTAGGTGAGTGTGTGTTTTTAGCAGTCATTTTCTTGCTAACCTCTCTCTTGGCATGTACGGCTCCTTTCGCTTCGCGAAATGTGGTGTTGTGCTCGAGCTTGTACCTTATAATCTCAGTCTCTCTCTCCTTAACCGGGCAATCCGCTGCGTTAGAGGCGTGGTCACCTTCGCAGTTCACGCAGTACGGGGCGCCTTCGCACATGCCATCATGACTTTTTCCGCACCGATGGCACAGTTGAGAATTTGTCGTGCATGCAGCTGCGATGTGGCCAAACTTGTAGCACTTGTAACATTGCAGAGGGCGTGCTCTGTAGGGAATTACTTCTGTTCTCACGAGGCCCACTTTCACATGTTGGGGCGCCTGCTCTCCTGCAAATGTTACGCGTACCACGGGCGATGTTTTGCCGAGTCGCTTCACTTCAACTATGCCGATGGATGACTGCAGCTGTGTCTTTATGTCATTTTCGCTATAGTCCGGGTCTATATCCCGAAGGACGCCAAAACTGCCTGAGTGTTCTCTTGGTAGGTAGGCTCTCACTGGCACTGTACAAAGCTTGGTCACCTTGAGGAGCTCGGCTTTGAACGCGGGTCTTTTCACGTCGACTGCAAGGATGTTCCGAGCTTTGTTTACGCGAACAACAGTGACCATGCCTGGCGCAGCGTTGTTCAGAAAGTCTGTGAGTCTGAACTTACTGAGCGAGTCAATTTTCTGGTTGTCAGTGGGGGTATAGAGTACGGTGCATCCGACTTGAAGGTTTGCCCCGTCCTGGAGGGCTGGTGCTTTGCTCGGGCAGGTCTTGCGTCGCTTTTTCCCATGAACGGCCTCATAGAAAACGTTTAATACCATAGAAGAAGAAAAGTGAAAGAAAAAGAAAAGGAAGAAAAGAGGGAAGGGGGTATGAGGGAGTGCGCCTGTGTAAGAAACACCAAGCGTGCATTTTTAGAGCGCAGCTCTTAGGCGCCCGTTTCCGGCTTGAGCGGCGTCGGCGTCGGCGTCGCCGTTGGCGTCGGCGTCGGCGTAACCGCGCGGTGCATTATGGGAAATGTACCATAATGCACCGCGCGAGCCCCCCCCCCCCCCCGGAGGTCACGTGACCCCCCCCCCCCCCCCCCCGGAGGACATTGAAGAATGAGGAGGAGGAGGAGGAGGAGGGGTATACCCTTTCCCGAGTACCTTTCCCTCCTCCTCCTCAAGAGCTGCGCTCCAATTCGGCGTTATAGGGAGTTGTAAACGGCTTTCATTTTTTTAGGTATTCGCAGCCGATGCTACAAGCGCGAGCATGTGGTCCAGAACAGTGCACGAGCGCGTGGCAGGGACGCTGAGAACCCGTTTGTAGCATCGGCTGTGTCTGGACTTAAGCCGAAACGAAGTAGACCGATCTCACCAGCCAGTTTGACCACGCCATCGCTGCCGCAATGCATCGAGGGAGCTTTAGTCTTTCTGCACGTGCGACAACCTCGCTGGAGCTCTGCGCGTGTGGAGCATGAGGCGGCACGAGCCGTCTTGTGCACTGCTGCCTGCCTCCTGCGAACTAAAGTTATGGCGGCGTCACGCATGCGCCGAACTCTTGGTGAGATCGGTCTGTTGGCGTCAAATGCGCCAGTGCACGAGGCCCGTGTCTCGAGCGGCCCTTGGAAACGAATGAAGCTTCATCGTATACCGGCGTGCGGCGTGGTACAGGTTAAAGACCCCAGGCTAGCGGTTGTACCGCACTGGGCTGAATCAATTGGCTGAATGGACCTTTTTCGAGAAGCGTTCTGCGCACGCGCGAGCACTCGATGCCAAGCGGCGGAAGTCGGCACTAGAAATCGAGGAAATTCGGAAGGAGGCTGTGGATCAGCAAGTAGAACACGTAATTGCAACATATATATAATTGTGTTACACAAAAAAAGAAAGTGGACGGAAAGAAAAACATGACGTTTGGGTGGACGCCACAGATCCCCCTCTTTAGAGTCGCCTTGGGCACGCGCCGCTGTTCGGAGAGCGAAGAAACTGGTAGCGTAGCTCCCATTATCGATTGGTAGCGCAGGTAGGTCACTTCCTCGATTTTTAGTTCGTGCAGCCACCGCCTGGTACCGTCGGTATGTGAAAAAGGTCCATTGCTCATCTACAGCTGCAGAGACAAGCCGCTCGTCGAGGCAGGCTAAGTTCAAGCTGTGTAAACATACATATACCAATTTTCTTTTTTTTAAGCAAATGACGTCGGAGCGCCCGCCGGTGGCAAGTGTCTTGCGCGTTTCCACAACAATGGATGGCGGTACTTGCAAGCGTGAATCTGATCAAAAGACTTTAGCAGGGTTGGAGTTGTCGCCTCCCCCCGCGCAATACAAAACCTCCGCGAAGGCCGTAAGAAATGCCGCTGTCTAGCCTGGCCGTGATCGTGTATTACATCAATGGGCTACAGTTCGATATATTATATATGTTTCTCTTCTAAGTTTTTGAGTAATCACAGGTCGTCGAAAATCCCAGGGTGTTTGTTGCGTTTCATGTAGAACTCGTGTTGGAAGCGGCGTGCCTTATTGTATTGCCCGAAAAAGATGATGGACTCCTTTAGGCCGTGTGCAGTGCACCTCGACACCAACAGCACCAGCTCCCTCATTGCTTATTATTCTTGTGGATACAGGAAATTACCGAAAGGAAAGTTGCCAGATCAATTTCTCAGTCAGCGTTGTGGCCTTCATTAGTTTGACTATCAGTGGGATGACTTTCTTTCTTTTTATTTCTGGTTTTGAAGAAGGTGCGAAATTGATCTTCAGTTCGTCAAGAACAGTCAGCTGGTGAATATTCATTTCGGGGCTACAAGGCGTCATGAAAGCTGCCAACTATATTTTCAATGCATTTCCTCCTAAATTTAGCGGACAAAGTGGCGTGGCGTGACGTAAGGTGAAATATGAATCAATTCAGTTTCCCCCTTATATTTAGCGGGAAAATCCACGTCACGTGATCTGACGTCCCGTGGCCCATACACCGCTTACGTTTTCCTTCTAAATATGGCGGAAAAAATATATAAGTTCTTTTTTACACCCTGAAACGGTTTTGCAAGGTCTTATAAAGAATTTTAAACGATCGTTTCTTAAATACTGCATTTAACTCATGATAGAACTCCAAAGATAAAAAGCGCTGCCAATTTCTTTTTTTTTTACGTTTACGATTGCATTTTGTTTTCATTTAAGTCAGAGTGCATGTCAAAGACGAGAAGACAGATACACACGTACACGCACCCTAGCATACTAAACATACACATAACTATACAGATGCACACGCACGTGTTCATGCACATGCACATGCACATGAACATTCAGAAACACAGACAGAGATATGAGAGCCCTGGTGTTGCACTTCCGGTTCGATTAGCGTCCAGTAGCGTCGGTTGCTTTAGATATATATAAAATGAAGTATAAAGTCAATGGCACGATTGCGGATGGCGATGCTCGATCATCAAAAATCTTTCAGTACAAAATTTGTGACCGCGTGGTTGCAGAAAAAGGGGTCTGAAACGTACAAAATATTCGGCGAAATAAGAGCGAAAAATTGTTCCTCGAAGGTCGTTCTCTCGACGCCCCGTGCACGCTATAGCAGAAATATTCCGCAGCTTCGCTCGCTTTAATCGTCATCGGCGGCTCAGCGGTCAGTTGTCGAGTGGTCTCGAAGCCGATAAAAAGAACTGTGAGTGTTCAAGCACCAGCTAAAAGAAAAATAAAAAAGAGACAGAGATAGAAGAGATAATGCGGACCTTTGAGAGTCGAGGAATTCTGCGAATCACTCGACACCCCTTGGCTGCCGGCGGTCAAGAAGCAGACGTCACAGTTTCTTTCAGACAGTATTCCGCAATGCGCGAAAAGCAAACAATTAGGAGTGGACGGGACGGACAATCCGAGAGCGACCGCGATGTTTGCACGAGAAAGAAAAAATCATCTCAAAAAAGTGCCCCCCTATGCATTCGGTATACTTGAAAGCTTGTATCAGGACCAATAAGGAAGATAGGAACTGGTCAGTCAGCTCGTAATTGACCAGTTGCCAGCACTTGGTACAAAGAAAAAAAGGTACGGTACTTGAGACATACCAAAAATTATCGTCGCACGTAGTGTGCGTACTACGGTGGTCACGTGGTTTGTGTCACTGTGAGTCACGTGTTTGGTCAAAACTTGCTAGATAACAAAACCGTAGTGCAGAATGTTCGGTGTCACTTAACTGCTCGTACATCTTAGAAAAGACAAGCTGCAGCAATGCCCCCGGGGAGACTCCTACGTCGATAGTGCGGGGGCAAAGTTAACGTATGTGTGGGCTCCACGAGGGCATGCCCAACTTTGACTGTCCATGCAATGCCTCTGTGGGTTTCACCTCGGCTACAAGGTGGGAAGGTTAGCATTGACGTGGGCTGCAAAAGGGCACAGCGTAGGCATGCCCGACTTGGACTGTAGTCGTGCGTCTCCCAAAATTGAACTTTCCGATAATATTAAGAGTATTTACTGCATATTCTGGAAGCTCAACATACGAGATCGGCTTAATTTGAAACCTAATCACAGATGATTATAATTATAAGCGTTAGAGAAACATCTTAGGCTTGCCAAACTTTATTGCTTACTTACAATTCAACGTGCATGTTGAGAAGGCCGTTTTAAATGGAGTGTAATTTTTTATACAGAATGTTAAATTTGATTGTGAATTCCAAACACGCTCGTAGGAACAAAATGTTTAGTAGGGCTTGTTGGTTCATGACTGGAAATGAGCGTCAAAGGAACGGGGACAGGTGAAGAAGTGGACGACAACACGGGGCGCTGGTAGGAATCTTGTATATTTTCAAAAACTCAACACCTGCAGCCCGATTACATGTCTGACAGCATTTTGTATAAAAATGTTCGCAGTTCTATGTTCCATTTAGTGCATTTTAAATGCCAAATTTTCCTTGATCTTACTAAAGATGTTTTATTGATCTACAGAAATATATCAAAATGCTAATAATATTTCCAGTGGGCACACAGGAAACGCGAGGTGAGCTCAATTTGCTACGCAGTGCGATACCCCCCAAACCGTAGGGATAAATTATAAAATGACCCCGAACGAACTGAGGTTCCCGGGGGTGACCTAATGTGGGCTGCCCACCTAGGCCTTCTGAGGGCACCTGAGGAGGGCCCTTATGGCTGCCGAAGCAGACTCACTTTGAGTACCACGGGGGAGTGCCCATCTGTGCTGCCTAAGTAGGCCCCCTGTGGGTTCCCCCGTGGCAGCCCAAGTGTGTTGCCCAAGCGGGCCCGACTTGGGCCCGACTTGCAAAACCGACCTGGGACCCGCAAGGGTAGCCCAAGTGGAACCCACGTCACCCCCCCCCCCCCCCCCTCCTTTACAGAGCCCACTTTGTACAACTTGGGATGCCTCGAATGTGTCTGCAGAGTGTCCATTGTATGGTGTATTAGCAATGCAACCATGGCTTAAAGGGGTACTCGGACGTTTCCTTCATAGACACCAATTCGCCACAAAATTTGCTAAACACACAAACAAACGCTACTGAAATAGCAACGGAAATATTGAGTCAAAATAATTTTCTTGCAAAATTATTGGATTTACATTTTTGGTGCTCACCGTGTTTTCAGTGTACGTCTCTTCTGGCAACACTGAAAAAATTGACCACATCTCCACGTGGTGAATGATGTTGATTAGGGCGAAGCTCTGGTGGTGCTTGTCTGCGTGGACGCTGAGCCGCAGCATGCCGAGCCTTTCGTTCGTTTTCATCCATGTCAGAAAGAGAATGTGTGGTATGGAACGTGGTTATATACGCATTTGAGCATTTGACCGCAGCGCCCTCTCGTCTATAAACGTTGAGCCAATGCATGCAAAGTTTAACGCGATTATATACGCATTTGACCGCAGCGCCCTCTCCTGTATAGACGTTGAGCGGCTACATGCAACGCTTCATTCATGACATCCCCAGCTCTTGAGTTACTACCACATCTCAAAGTCCCCCACTCGTCCCGCAGTAGTGGCCGAGTGGTTCAGGCGATGGACTAGAAATTCATTGGGGTCTCCCCGCACAGGTTCGAATCCTGTCGACTGCCCAAACATGTTTTTTTTTTCATAATTTTTTTTTTTCATCTTCACTCATCATCATCATCATCATCATCATCATGAGATTCAATCATCATCATCATCATCATCATAAGATTCACTCATCATCATCATCATCATCACTTCATCATCATCATGAGAGCACCGGACGCCGGACGGATGGATGGACGGACGGACGGACGGACGAACGAACGGACGGACATGACTAGCCCCTAAGGAGCTTCGCCCCTAAAAGGGACGTCAGCGGAAGGCATGGGTTCGCTCTTTAGACTGTAAACTTTGTCCCCAACCGATTAAAAGCAGTTTCCTGGTGCAGAATTAATGCTTTGGAAGCCCGCTCCAGCAACCGCGCAGTAGCACGAAAGAAATACTCGGCATAGCCCAGTTTTAGACTGCCCGCTCGACCTGCAAGCCTATCTGCCACTGAAAGCGCGGATATGTTTGACTGTAGGCTTTGGCATCATTTTCCCTTGCCAATTTCACAATAACAATTCCGAATTTCGCGATGCCAAATAGCGTGCCGGAAAGGGTAAAGGCCGGTGATTTCGAAAATATTGTTAATTGGGTTAGCTCAAAATTTCACCGCAGTGACTGTACCGGGCGAAAAAAGAGAACCGTGATTTTCGGCCCGTGCAAATGAACTAGGTATTGAAGAAAGCTCGAAGTCCGTCAGACCGTGAAGGCCGGTTCAGACACTTGCGTTTGAGTGCGTTTGACTGCGTTGCGGCGAGAACCGAAAGCCAGTCACCGGCACATCTGTGCTTCGTATGAAGCGTGGAATCCGATTCAAGGAATCTTCTTGGCACGTGATATAAGCAGCAGGGATGTCCTGGTGTCTCGCTACCGCAACGCAGTCAAACGCAACTGTGTGAACCGGGCTTAACAGTTGTCATCAGAACGTTAAAGATTGAGAAAGTTTCCATGTTACCTGAATCAAAAGATAATTGAGAAAGACGAAATTCCTCCACGAACCGACGATACCTATGTGTTATTTAGTTGAACCAAGAATTGACAATGTGGACGCATGCGCGATTTATACCAGTAAAAAACCATAGTCGCTGACAATAAAGACCTTTGCGAAAATTGCCTTCTGCGCGCTGCCATCTTTGTCTGGTGGACTTGGAACGCCTTCGGAGCATGCGCTGTTGCTTTGCTCTACGCTAGATCAGACGCTGTGCATGCGTCCACAGCTCAGTAACTCAGCACTTTTCGGCCAGGTGATAAGCGATGGAAAGGTCTATACGGGAGGAAAGTGTTCCCAAAAATGCGTCCTTCGCGCATCGTAACCCGAGGAGGAGCACGCCAATCAAAGGGCCACATATAGAACGCCCAGGGAACTCGGGATCACGAGGCAGCCAAACGCGCGGGGCCATTGGTCGAAGTCGGGGGGAGGGGGAACAAAGCAGACGAACTTACACGCCGTATACACCTCCAGACGCTCCCGCGTGCATTTGTCCCCACCTCCCCCGACCTCAATCAACGACGGCACGCGCGTTTTTTTTTTTTCTTAATTGTCCGTGACGGCACTGACAGCCTAGGTCTTAGGAGGATTCCTTCTTGTCTGCTATTTTTTGGGGGGATGATTCGGAGCAATGATACAGCGAATCCTATAAGGACGCCCATCTCGAGATAGAGAATCAGAAAAGGAAATGACTATACGCGGACTCGATTAATCTAATCGGGGGCGCTTTTACGACGGCGTGTGACACTCGAATGGAGCGGGTGAATTGCCGAGTGCTCCGAAAAAAATAAAATAAAAAAAGATCGATATGTAACGTGGACAGATAAATGCGCTACTGGAGTTCTCCTCGGAGAAGGCGTTTTCGCGCCCCTCATGAAGGTCACGTACTTCTTTTTCTTGTCTTTTTTTTTTTATCTTATAACAGGACGCGACGGATCGCTCGCATAGAAAGGCCAGGTCTCGCGGACATCTAAATGGACACTCCAGCCACCGTTTGACTTTTTCTGCCATACTCAAGGATCGCCTTATCTGGGACAATGGCCCCCGATGCAGACAGGGGTGTTACGTGTGCACGATCTCACGAAACGTCTATTCTGACGTTACCGACACTTCGTTTCAGCTTAAGTCTATAGACGCAGCCGACGTTACGAGTTAATGGGACTAATCAGACAGCATCAAAATCGCACCGTCATGGTGTTCCTCACGTTTCTGTTTCTGCACGAGCTCTGTCATCGCTGAACCAATCATAAACGGGAAAAGCTTAGTGACTCGCGCTTTAAATACTGCTGGATTGCTTGTTAAGCTGAAGCTATATGTATAGGGAGTATTCACTGGGCGCCATATTTGTGGGTGATGTCTAGAGCGCATGCTCTGAACGAGCCCCAATTAATAGACTGCTAAGACCGGCAATCTTGAGGGTGCGGAATGCACGTTACAAAAGAACTGTGGAAGCTCGCCATCAGCACGCGCTCAGCAGTCGTGCACACAGCTATGGCCGCCAGTGAATACTTCCTATAGTATGGAAGCATACAAGGTCCGATAGCGGAAATCGAACCTTGTTTTTCGGCCCGCGATAAATGATCTGCGCATCGCCTAATGACGGAACCCCTTTTGAATCTGGCTCTAGAGGAGGGGTATAAGAATGCGAAAGTTTCAAAACGGGACGTTATCTGAATAAAAAAAATAAGACCTATAACGATCAAATTAAACTACGAGCCGGCGTTCACCTAGGCCTAATATTCTTGAAATCAAGAGGTGGTGTTGTGGGCTCCTGCGTCAGGCATTTATTTCGATAGAAAATAGAACCTCGTCAGCGACAAGGAAAACAGGATTGTCTTTCTTGCTGACAAGTTTTTGTTTCGCCGAAATAAATGGATGACAACTGTGCGCGCGTTGGTGCTCACGCCATCCACACTGTTGCTACTGGCATGCAAAAAAGAGACACGCAAGAAAGAGACACTGCTCAGACGTTGTATCATGGATATGAATGGACGGATGTTAATGGCTATACCATTTGTAACGGGCGGTAGCTTGCGCCACCTAGCCCAAGTCTTTTGTACGATGTATTGACGATGTATGTCTTTTGTATGATGTATCGGCGATGGGACCGCGGCTTGATGGCACGGTCCACTTTTGATCGGCACACTAATTACGGTGCCTAGAACGCGTCTCTAGAGAGTTTTAGGGAAACGTTATATATATATATATATATATATATATATATATATATCCGATACGGCACGAACTGCGCATATGCTGCCGCAGAAGGCTCGCACATGCGCAGTTCGTAGTGGATGGCCCATCGTACCATATCGGATATGCAAAAAACGGTTCCCTTAAACTCTCTTCTGACAGGTGTGTTTACCGTCTTATCCTGCGCCCACGCATCGAGAGTTGTCTCCGAAGTGGCAACATGTCGCCTCACCACGGAGCGGTGTGTTGTATATTGTCGGATGGCCGCGATCCTGGCGGTTGATTGTAGAAATGCTGACGATGTATAAAAGCGACGCCAGGGTCGCTGTCGTCACGACCTCCCAACTTATGCCCGCTTTGGTCTCCATGGTCTGTCCTACTGCGGGGCGACCTACAGCAAAACAGGTGTCTGCAGCCTGCTGCATACAACTGAGCTGCCGTGCCACCGGTGCACCCCACCATGGCCTCTAAACTCGTCAAACACAAAGTTGGGGCCGAAGTTGACGGAACGCACCAATTGGCCTATCACAACGACAAGTTCGTAGCGATAGGCCAGGACCGTAACAAGCAACGGCACGGCATTTTGTTATGACGTCATCGGGAGCGAATCGAGGGACCATTTTTTGAGGTCGCGGTAAACACACCCGCCGTAGACGCGCTCCAGACACCATGCATTAATTAACTTCTTATGTATACACCAAAACCTCGAGGGACACCAATAACACCATAGAGTTATTACAATAAACGCTAGAAGCTCAGCTGGCGCTAGTGTCTACGGGACTTCCGGTTGCAAATTGAAGCAGACAGCATGCAGTCTACTTTTCCAGTCTTCCTGTGTATTCCTATGGGAAAACGCGCGTGAATTTTGTCTCTTCGCCGGAGAATAACATGAATAACTTTTGTTTTTTTTCGGTTGTACCGGATAGTATGTACCTTTATTAACACCGTAAAAGTGTAATTGCTTTAGTTAGGGCATTTTTTCTTTACCACTGAACGATGTTAAACTTCGCTATATTTCAGGCCCAAACCTCTGTTCCATGGCAGGTATGTAGAAACGAGCGACGATTCTAAGCAAAATAACGATCGAAAGGAATGCAAAGTGTGTTCAAAGTTCGCCAGCAATCCGTTGGTGCTTATATATTGTTAATATGCCCGTCCTGTCACTATATGAAAATGACCCTGTCGTGCATCTTTAAGAGTGGTTAAAAAAACGTTCGAAACGTAAAGAATAAAGTACATGGGCTACTAAAGGTGTGTTTTCTTATTATATCCTATGTCGGGCAGTTTTTATCGGGCACCTGTTCTCTGGCTTCTCCCTATTTGCAAAGATTTGGAGCGTGCGGGTGATGATTTGAACCCAGAAGAAGCATCTTCGCACATATTCATGAGCAGAAAGAATAAAGCAGTACTTATTTATTGCAAATCAGACTATATTACGTGACTTTCAATTTATTGTGATCGTCTGCAAGCACAAGGAGTTACTTATCCAGTGTTACAGCGTAGTTCTTGCCGTGTCTCTTGGTTTTCCACATGTCCTTCGTTCGTTTGGCACGTAATATCCCCCATGCTGGAAAGCGCCGACGCCGTGTTTGCGCTAACAGTGGCCGACAGTGCACATAAATACACGTACGAAGTGGTTTTAACACCGTTTTTCATGCCACGAATTTCAAATAAAAATGCTGTAACTGACCAATTATTTCGTCTGCGTGACTGAGAAATGTTCCAATGTGCCTAGTACATGCAAATTATTCCTGATATTTGCTCTTATAATCGAGCGCAGAGAGAAAATGCTCTCGCTTTTTCCCATAGAAATGCATTACCGGAAGTCAATTTCTGACTGCTTGCTGTCTGCTTCAAAATGCAACAGCACACTAGCGCCAGCTGAGCCTCTAGCGTTTATTGTAATAACTCTATGAATAACACCTCTGATGCTAAAAAGCATGCGACGCCAAGAACTATAACGCTTTTCAGCGCTTATCACCCATGCGAAAAATGCTGAGTCATTGAGCTGTGGACGCATGCGCCCGGCGTCTCGTATTTCGTGATATAGAGCGACTGCGAGCACTCAGAACGCCTTCCATAGCCCGGGAGAGAAAGATGGAAGCCTACAGAAGGCGGTAATTGGAAAGGTAGCGTACACCTGTTCCCTAAATGGAAACGTTCCCGTTCTGATACCCGTCGTGAAAAAAAAAGTAAAGAAGAAAGCGGTGGCGGTAAAGGAAAGCAAGCATATGCTTGCAGATCGTCCTCCTCACCACCACGATACCCCAACAAACAAAAAAACACAAAATAAAAATCGGCTCTTACTGACGTCACCGGTCCATCGTCACCGACAACTCGTCCTGGCAAGTCGAAGCAAAATATAAGATTAGAAAGAGACGAAAAAAAATCAAAAAGCAAAAAAGAAAGAAAAAAAGCGTCCTCCTCTGCAGGAAAATAACTGCTGGAGGGTCAGTGAGGCATCGCGATCTCATCAGCTGGCCACGTGCCAGTCCGGCACGTCCCAAAGTTCCTCAAGGGCGATCAAGGGACTGTTGACGCGCAGACTTCTGACAATGGACAACGTCGTGGTTTTCTTTTCCTTTTTTTTTTTTTTGGCAATTCGTGTTTGTTTCCTTTTTTTTTGCGTCGATATACGCGTTGTTGATCCAGATTGCGTTTGCACGTGCCAGAGAAGCAGATGGCACGCCGGCAATGTCAACCTGAAAGAGTGGTTGCCGTTTCTGAATCCCGTCGTCGAGAGCGTTGTCGGATTCGAGCTCTTGGAAGGGTGCCGCCGTGCGTTGCTGCCGATGTTGTTGCGAGGATTGCTCACGTGGACACGGTCTATACGGGTTTTGTGGAGCTTGTGCCCGCCGCGTTTGAACTCCGTCTTATCATCGGCGTCTTGATTCGATGTTCTTTTTGGGACGGCTGTAGACTGTCTAGATCAGCGATGAAAGATTCGTTGTAAGCGGTGTCTCTGGTGTCTCCCCCAGAAATGTATAAGGTTCTTTTCACTGCGAAAATGAACTACGCATCTCAGAACGCTCGTTTTCCGGCCAAAATGTAGCGCTAGCGATCCGCATCAGGTGCAAAAGTTTCAGCACGAACCGTTATTTTGTTCAAAAGTTATACGTGCTTTTCTGAAAATTTTCAATGGGAAACTGGTGGCCGATATAGCTCCCGAGTACATGGAGCTCGATGGCGCCAGTTACCGAAAATGGGCGTAAATGGGCCCAATTTTCTCATTTCAATTTTCTGAAAATTAGGTATGACTTTTGAATAAGATTAAGGTTACTGCTGAAACTTTGGCATCTGGTTCGTACCACTGGGGACACGCTGCATAAAGGCCCATTCGCACCCTTGCGTTTGCTTAGGACCGATCCCTTGTGATCTCTTACAAGGAGAGAACACACCTGCACGCTGACTCCATCTATGAGGGGGCCCTGGAACCGCATTTTATTGGAGCGGAGGTTTTGCGGTATTTGCGAGATCAAATGTACGCACTATCTACGAGAAATTGTTACTAATAACATTGTCAAAAGTTTTTCTTTTTTTTTTTTACAGGCAAAAAAAAATTAGAGAATGATACGCGAAAAAATTAAAAATATACGGAAACATAGTTTTTCACGGCTAGCCCATGGGTGGCGCTTGTTTGTTTTCTCGACGTAAGAGACTTTAAGAGGTTCTTGGGCAAAAGGTCGTAAGCAGTCGCAAGTGCGTGAAGCAGCCTTGAGGCAATTGCATAGCGCCATCTTGCTCTCTTGTATTTTTTTACGAATATTTACTAACAACATTTGTTGGGGGGGGGGGGGGGTGAAATGGGAGAACCAGGAGAGGTGTGGACCCCCTTCATTCAGCAGTAAGTTACCACCGAGCGTTTGGAAGAAAAGAAGAAAAAGAAATAGTCCTGACAAAAGTTTAGGCTCGGGTGTACCGTGGTTCAAAAATGCAGTGGGTGTTACTAGAACTGAAACAGTGTGAAATAGAGCCCACGATCAGCAGACAAAACAGTACCCCCAGACACCGCCATGCGGAGCAAAGATGCACTGACGTTAAAACAGGAAAAAAAAAGGGGGGGGGGGAATCGCCCCCTCCCTCCCCTCCCCCTTTCTCTTGTTCTGATGGATATTCCCCGCAATGTTTAACTTGTAGTGTCCCAACTGTCACGGGAAGGGAGAAGATCCCCCCTAGAGACGATTATGGTCAACACATCCAACGGGTCATACCATCCGAGTCAAAACATCCATTAGGTCACGTGAGACAAGAGTCAAAACATCTAGCTCGTCCAGACATCCACCCGAGTTGAAACATCGATAGAGTCAAGACGTCCATCGAGTCAGAACATCCATCCGGAGGCTTGAAAGCCGGGGACCTTCAAAAGTTGGAAGATATATATTATTTCTGTTGAGTTGAGTCGCTCTTGTACACATAACTATCATATTGTTTTTAACCTTTCTCTAGTCTATAGACCTTTTCATCCTCTCTCGCATGGGCGCTGCCATCTTGGAACCACGTGACACGGCCGCCATTAGGTTGCTTCAACTTGTTACTCCGCTCTCCACTCCGCGCCTTGGCGAATGCGTTGTATTCGTGTTTTTCGTCGCGTTTCACCGCGTTTGCTTGCCTTACTTTGCAAGGTGTAGGCCGACACTTACGTGTACTACCTAAATGCATTATATCATAATTTGCCCAACTTCTGCTGTTAACTTTGTAGCCCGATTTGGCTATTTGCACCGTTCGCGTACCGAATGCGTGTGAGATGAGGCAGAGGAATCGGCATTAGCACTGAGCCACATTGATGATGTAGATGACTAAGACATCACGATGGTTCAAAGGTCTATTGATTATGACAACTGAGGTTTGTTTACTAATAGTGGCGGAACGTTCACAATGACAAGCGCGTATATTTATTTAGGATCGGATGGTGTCAAAAATAGTCAGCGTAAGCAGACTATCTCTGTTTCCAGAAAGTATCGTCCTTTGTATCCATAATAGATCGAAAACAGTTTCTGTTGATTATGTGAGGAAACTCGTGGTGGAGATAGGCAACGAACGTTTAACTTGTATTTTATCTGATGATAGAAATAATGGTACGTCAACATCAAGCGATCTGTTTGTTCATAATATCACACTGACACGTACGTGTACAAGACGTCGGTTTACTTACGAAGTTTAAGAAATTGTATACCGTGCTAGCTCCCATTTCGGCAGTCCTTCAAATAATTTATTGATTTTCTTTTGATAACCAGTTCAATCCATTTAATTTATTTTAACAATTGGGACTTCCCGCGTACGAAACTGCCACAGACAGATTAGCGAGTCAAAACACGGTCTCGGCTCAGCGCAAGCGCAATATTGCCGACGCTTTCTTTCTTTCTTTTTTTTTTTTTCTTGTTCCGTACGCACAAGTTTTGCATACGCTGTTTTAACTCTCGCCAGTATCCGGGGTCCGCATTATTTGACGCCGAAAAAAAGCCGTCTGCATAACAATCACCCGAGTCCAGGGTTGTGGATGGAGAATAGAGGTTTACTTTTTGTGGCTGGCGACGCCGAAATTTACAAAGCGAATCTGTTCAAACAAATGCAGATTTGTTTACAGAGGTCCATGAAGTGGTGCCAAGCGCTAGACTTCAGCCAAACGTTCCGACGTACTTCTACTGCGCGCTTTAGTTTTATTTGGCCAATTTTACGGAAGACAAATGTCAGACTTCATTTGACGCATCTGTCACTTTTAAGGAAGACAAAGGCCAGACTTATTTTGACGGGCCTGTCACTCGTATCATATCTCGAGTAAGTAAATGTCCATACACAATAATTTAATCATTAGGGCCAATATTGTAAAATGCTGCTAAGGAGTAGTTTAGCGGACTTGATAATTTAAGGAAATTTCCTACTTGGTTTATGTTGCACTGTCGAAATATTGCTCAAGCACTTAATTAAAAAAAATAGAGAGGCCAAGAGGATACTACTTGTTTATATAAATTATCTGCGTCATTATACGGGACTTTTTAGTCTGCGAAGTTCACTAAAAGTTGGGTGTCCACAAAACCCAAACAGTGAGTAGTAAACCTGCGAGTACATCTGTTGTGCCCGATTTCTGCACATTCACCTGCTAGTCTCTTCATTAGTTAATATTTTTGGAAACTAGTGTCATCGGGTACGGCCGTAGACAATGGTAATTTTCCCTGTCTGGCGTTTCGCAACCGACCATAATCAGATACATCTAAAGGAGTTCGTAAAAATGCGCGCAATTTAGACTCACCAAAACATCGTAGTCCTCAAAGTGGTTCAATACCACTGTTTCATTGGTTACGTGCTACAAGGGAAACAAATGTATCATAAAATTAAGCAAAAACTTCATAAAACAGCAACACACCCGCGTGCACGTTGAAACCGAAACGGACTAAATTGAAGCAACCTAATGGCGCCCGAGTGTGTCGTCGCCCTCTATCCGCCGGTCAGGCAACTACTGAGATGAAAAGGTCTATAAAGTTGTGTGCGTGGGTGTATGCATGGTATTATAAATTATGAGCATGTTTTTTTTTTTTTTTTTTTTTGTATTAAGTGCCTGATACAAAGAGTTCGGTCGTTTTGAGGCACAAAGAACTAAATAAATAAATAACTTATAAGATAACGCTTGTACTTTGCGATGACGGTTCCGGGACCTGCTCGCTGCTCGGCCACAGGTATCTCCATTGAACACTGCTCGGCTGGAGCAATTTGCCAAGTACTTTGACAGCTTCTGGCTTTCGAACACGGTCGTCAAAGACATCTGGGGCCAGTTTGAGAACGATGGACCACGCACGCCCAACATGGTGGAAGGATGGCATAACAGACTGGACGGCCGGCTGACGACTCATCATACAGATTCATACAGTGCCTGCAAGTTATCCATCATTCCTCACAAAATCGGATCCAGGCACTGCTCTTGGATCCCCTCGCGGGGGGGGTGTCTGCACCGGCGGTTGTCAAGGGACCAGACGTAGCAAGCGACTGCAGTTCCTACGTTCCAAACCGTGCTCAACTACGTTGACAGGATTTCAATGATTGGATCCTTCCATAGAACGAAGTGCGTGAGCCGGCTTGCCTGAAAATGAGTAATTTTTATTGATGTATGCTTGTGCACACAATACACCGTTTTGAATGCCTCGGGAAATACTGGTGATTTACTCAACGACCTTTCGTAAAATATTATAGCGTCGCATCTCAGGGTGAAAGTCGAGGCACAAACTATACATCGTTGACCCTTTGGGTATACAGTGCGCTGGAAGCGTTGCGGAATCCATCTTTTCGCAAGTGCAACCAATGGCATCGTTATCCCCGCGTGTGCATATACGGAAATAGGGGCGATCACGTGGTGTGACGCCGACAGGTCTAATGAGCGTGCAATTTGTTCGCGACTGTCAGCTTCGGGGCAAAGGGAGTGCAGTGTGATGAATCATGACTGGGCATACGCTCCTAAACATGTAATAGCAGCCCTTCATCAGTCCCCCAAATATTGCCTGGAGCGTCAAATGCTTTCGGCTTTCCGTGCGCCTGTTTCTCCAGCGTCTGCATCTCGTTGAGTCATTACTTTGGCTTCCCGAGCATGCGCTGTTGTCAACGTGAGCGATCGAAAGCGTCGCTGTGGTCGGCCCACCACAATTGGCCGAATGCTAACTATGACGTCAGCAAAGGATGTCTCATCGACGGAAATAAGAGGAATGTGTGAACTTCAATTTTGACGGTGTTGGCAGTGTTGCTTTGAGAGCGCTATCATTTCAGGCTTCCACCATGCCCATTACAAACACCATCGAACTTGTTGTTCACAAGGTAATGACGTCACGAAAGGTAACCGAACGAGGGCGCCACCGAAACATCTTGCCGCTAATTGCTGCACGATTCCGGACCATTTGCTCGGATTTATCTGCGACATTATTAGAGGCACGTGGAGCCTGCTCCCGAGCTTGGTGATTTTCACCGTTGCCCATGTTTGCTCAGCTTTTGGCGTCTTATCTCATGCTATCAGAGACACTACTCAGAGCATCGCCCGCTTTGCTGGTTCTCCGCATGTGATATGTACTGTACTCGAACCGGTAAAAAAATATACACATTAATTTTTTTTTTTTTTTTTTCGAGCGCAGCTCTTAGGCGCCCGTTTCCGGCTTGAGCGGCGTCGCCGTCGGCGTAACCGCGCGGGGCATTATGAGAAATGTCCCATAATGCACCTCGCGGGGAGGAGGAGGAGGAAGAGGAGGACGAGGGCCATTTACGCCCTCGTCCTCCTTAGATGGCCAATTACGAAGGCCATCTATTGACTAGATGGCCTTCGTAATTGCGGACACCGTCCCCTGCAAGAAATGTATTTGAATTGCCGAGCATGTAAGAAAGTGGGGCTGTCAGCTTGCACTCTCGTGCGTGATTTGTTGTGTCTGTATTTTCTTATTTTAGGCTCGTGAAAACTGCACCTGGTGTTGCTTGCTCGTAAAGCCGTTTCTGGTAAACAAATGTCTCTAGGGGACTGCAGTAATAAAAATCACCAGCATCCTATTTTCAGTGTGTTCACCGGCATCCTAAAATTGCTTTTTTTCACCAACACTCTCAGGGGTTGTAAAACAACTTTGCTTGTTTTAGAAACTCCACATGGGGCGACACCACCAGGTGGAAAACACTCGACTTTTTTAGAAACAGGGAGCGAGCTATAGCGCCTATAGCTATAGCTCCTATCGAAATTGTCAGTTTAACATCTTCGACATCCGGTGGCGAAGATGCGAAACTATGGAACGACTATTGAATGCACATAATCGTGCTTGTTGCAGAGGCTAAAAAAACGACCGGTTTTCTCGTTTAGAGGACAGTGCCGTGCAACCCCTTATCCGTTATCTGGACACCTAATCACTGATATCTCAGTTGAGCATAAGACAGCCTTGTTTTTTGTCTCGTTCTTTTTGTGTTTTTTTTTTTTTGTTTTTGTTTGTTTTTCATTTTTGCCGTATCTCTCTAAGGGAACAATGAGCGCTGTTCGAGGACCATCCCTGCTGCAGCGACAAGAGTTGCCTCCCTCTATCTCGAAGTTCAATCTCCATCGACTCGTCGCAGGGCCTTTCAGTGAACTAAAACCCCGGTCCCCACGCTCATACATCCAACCAAAGACCCGTTGTTCGCTGCAAACATGATGGCAGCATTATCTGCAGACACAGCTCGAGCATGTTCGAAGCACGATGGCTTCATATATGCTTCGAGCACGTCTGAAGGCAGTTTTTTGTACGACCAAGGTGAGAGGACCGTCGTACACTGGGGAGAAGAATGCATGAGACAGGGTTTGCAGACTGTCTCTTGTACGATGTATTAGCAGAGTGACCTCAGCTTAAAAGAATTCAGAACGTGGAAACATTGCTCTCTATAGTTGGTGGCAAGGTGGCGCAAGCTACCGCCCGTTACAAAGGGTATAGCCATTAATATCCATCCATTCATCCGGCAGGTTAAGAACGTGATAGATGGTTCGCCTTGAGCGAGAGCTTTCTGCATACTTTTGATATCGTTTTGTAGCGTGCGCAGCCTACAGGCCGACACACACATTTGGAGTGCGTTTGACTGCTTTGCGTCGAGAACCGAAAGCGAGTCACCGGCACATATGTGCTTCGTATGAAGCGTAAAATTTAATTCAAGAATACAGATTCATACAGTGCCTGCAAGTTATCCATCATTCCTCACAAAATCGGATCCAGGCACTGCTCTTGGATCCCCTCGCGGGGGGGGTGTCTGCACCGGCGGTTGTCAAGGGACCAGACGTAGCAAGCGACTGCAGTTCCTACGTTCCAAACCGTGCTCAACTACGTTGACAGGATTTCAATGATTGGATCCTTCCATAGAACGAAGTGCGTGAGCCGGCTTGCCTGAAAATGAGTAATTTTTATTGATGTATGCTTGTGCACACAATACACCGTTTTGAATGCCTCGGGAAATACTGGTGATTTACTCAACGACCTTTCGTAAAATATTATAGCGTCGCATCTCAGGGTGAAAGTCGAGGCACAAACTATACATCGTTGACCCTTTGGGTATACAGTGCGCTGGAAGCGTTGCGGAATCCATCTTTTCGCAAGTGCAACCAATGGCATCGTTATCCCCGCGTGTGCATATACGGAAATAGGGGCGATCACGTGGTGTGACGCCGACAGGTCTAATGAGCGTGCAATTTGTTCGCGACTGTCAGCTTCGGGGCAAAGGGAGTGGAGTGTGATGAATCATGACTGGGCATACGCTCCTAAACATGTAATAGCAGCCCTTCATCAGTCCCCCAAATATTGCCTGGAGCGTCAAATGCTTTCGGCTTTCCGTGCGCCTGTTTCTCCAGCGTCTGCATCTCGTTGAGTCATTACTTTGGCTTCCCGAGCATGCGCTGTTGTCAACGTGAGCGATCGAAAGCGTCGCTGTGGTCGGCCCACCACAATTGGCCGAATGCTAACTATGACGTCAGCAAAGGATGTCTCATCGACGGAAATAAGAGGAATGTGTGAACTTCAATTTTGACGGTGTTGGCAGTGTTGCTTTGAGAGCGCTATCATTTCAGGCTTCCACCATGCCCATTACAAACACCATCGAACTTGTTGTTCACAAGGTAATGACGTCACGAAAGGTAACCGAACGAGGGCGCCACCGAAACATCTTGCCGCTAATTGCTGCACGATTCGGACCATTTGCTCGGATTATCTGCGACATTATTAGAGGCACGTGGAGCCTGCTCCCGAGCTTGGTGATTTTCACCGTTGCCCATGTTTGCTCAGCTTTTGGCGTCTTATCTCATGCTATCAGAGACACTACTCAGAGCATCGCCCGCTTTGCTGGTTCTCCGCATGTGATATGTACTGTACTCGAACCGGTAAAAAAATATACACATTAATTTTTTTTTTTTTTTTTTTCGAGCGCAGCTCTTAGGCGCCCGTTTCCGGCTTGAGCGGCGTCGCCGTCGGCGTAACCGCGCGGGGCATTATGAGAAATGTCCCATAATGCACCTCGCGGGAGGAGGAGGAGGAAGAGGAGGACGAGGGCCATTTACGCCCTCGTCCTCCTTAGATGGCCAATTACGAAGGCCATCTATTGACTAGATGGCCTTCGTAATTGCGGACACCGTCCCCTGCAAGAAATGTATTTGAATTGCCGAGCATGTAAGAAAGTGGGGCTGTCAGCTTGCACTCTCGTGCGTGATTTGTTGTGTCTGTATTTTCTTATTTTAGGCTCGTGAAAACTGCACCTGGTGTTGCTTGCTCGTAAAGCCGTTTCTGGTAAACAAATGTCTCTAGGGGACTGCAGTAATAAAAATCACCAGCATCCTATTTTCAGTGTGTTCACCGGCATCCTAAAATTGCTTTTTTTCACCAACACTCTCAGGGGTTGTAAAACAACTTTGCTTGTTTTAGAAACTCCACATGGGGCGACACCACCAGGTGGAAAACACTCGACTTTTTTAGAAACAGGGAGCGAGCTATAGCGCCTATAGCTATAGCTCCTATCGAAATTGTCAGTTTAACATCTTCGACATCCGGTGGCGAAGATGCGAAACTATGGAACGACTATTGAATGCACATAATCGTGCTTGTTGCAGAGGCTAAAAAAACGACCGGTTTTCTCGTTTAGAGGACAGTGCCGTGCAACCCCTTATCCGTTATCTGGACACCTAATCACTGATATCTCAGTTGAGCATAAGACAGCCTTGTTTTTTGTCTCGTTCTTTTTGTGTGTGTGTTTTTTTTTTTTTTTTTGTTTTTCATTTTTGCCGTATCTCTCTAAGGGAACAATGAGCGCTGTTCGAGGACCATCCCTGCTGCAGCGACAAGAGTTGCCTCCCTCTATCTCGAAGTTCAATCTCCATCGACTCGTCGCAGGGCCTTTCAGTGAACTAAAACCCCGGTCCCCACGCTCATACATCCAACCAAAGACCCGTTGTTCGCTGCAAACACGATGGCAGCATTATCTGCAGACACAGCTCGAGCATGTTCGAAGCACGATGGCTTCATATATGCTTCGAGCACGTCTGAAGGCAGTTTTTTGTACGACCAAGGTGAGAGGACCGTCGCACACAGGGGAGAAGAATGCATGAGACAGGGTTTGCAGACTGTCTCTTGTACGATGTATTAGCAGAGTGATCTCGGCTTAAAAGAATTCAGAACGTGGAAACATTGCTCTCTATAGTTGGTGGCAAGGTGGCGCAAGCTACCGCCCGTTACAAAGGGTATAGCCATTAATATCCATCCATTCATCCGGCAGGTTAAGAACGTGATAGATGGTTCGCCTTGAGCGAGAGCTTTCTGCATACTTTTGATATCGTTTTGTAGCGTGCGCAGCCTACAGGCCGACACACACATTTGGAGTGCGTTTGACTGCTTTGCGTCGAGAACCGAAAGCGAGTCACCGGCACATATGTGCTTCGTATGAAGCGTAAAATTTAATTCAAGGAATCATCTTGGCACGCGATATAAGCAGCAGGGATGTCTTGGTTTCTCACAGCCGCAACGCAGTAAAACGCAACTGTCTGAACCAGGCTTAAAGGGATGCTGAAGCGAAATGCTGATTTTAGCAAACAACGCAGAAGCGCTACGCGGGACGCTACAAACCCGAAAGCATCACCCACAACGCGATATCTCCAATGGATGGTCGTATTTTTGTGAAAGAAGAGCGCGCTTGAACAATGGCCAAAAACGCCCGTGACGTCGCAATTCTCGTTTCCTCCTCTTCTGGCTTTGACTCCGCGAGGACGCGAGGAGGGAAGGAAGCAAGGCCGTTTCCCCTCCTCCTCAGCCATCCTGCAGGAAACGCGACGTCGCGATTCTCCCTCAATCGCATCCTTATTTCACAAAAAAGACGGCCATTCGTTCGAGATATCTCTTTATGAGTGGTGTTTTGGGGGTTGTGGCGCCCCGTTGAACACTCCTGCTACCTTATTTTGTGATATCCAAGTTTCGGTTCAGCATCCCTTTAAGACCGGCGGAAGCGTGGCACGTGCTGGAGGCGGAGTTTCTACCGAGTCTCAGCCTGTCGCTGATTATAGGTAAAGTCACTGGATCCTGGGAAAGTAGTGCCATTGCCTTCCCTACCTGCTAGCCGGACACAAACAAATACTAACATACAGACAACCAAAAGATCGCAAGGCGATTGACTAATCTGTCTGCGTTGCCATGGAAATCGCCATCTCGGTCCATTCAAATCTTCGAAGCTTCCAGAGGGTCGTTCTAAACCAGTCGCTCCAAGATCACCATGGAGCATCATCGTACTGGAAGCGTTCCTCGCCAATATAAGCGTCTTTGACACAGGCCCATCTCCGCGAATCTCTTACACTTATAATGCTCTTCTTGCGTCTTTCAAAACAGTAAACTTATTTTTCAATGCCTCCAAGCACCGACAAAGCATGTGGTAGTGGTACGAAGATGTACGCTTGTTTCGCCGGTGTGTGGATAGCAAAATCTCGGTATACAAGACACATCTCCATAAAACTACCCGTCACCAGCGATTTTAAATCGGCTCATCAAGGACGAAGTGTCGAGGAGAAATTGCTCATTTCACAGACAAATATGGCGACCGTATACGGGGAGATTGGCGCTACTTTCCCAGGAACCATTGACTTTAATTATAGGTAGCTTTCGTGGCAGTCGTTCATTAGACAAACTAAGACAGAAAAAAAAAAACTGCGATCGCTTGCTAGTGCTAACAGTGTCAATCTAAGTATACACTGTGCGTAACTGTTAACGCGACCAACGGCTTCGGCCCTTTTTCGCATTTTACTTTGAAAGTGCTCTAGAAGAGAAACTACATTAGCTGCGCTTAGCGTACCGGGCGTACCGGCACTCTGTTCCCCGACATTGTTGTGGGTGCTGTCATTTTGGTGCTTGTTCAGAGCCGACGCTACTGCCGATCGTCATGATTCAAAAGTGCGACTTCCTCAGCATTAGATTCGGTGTTAGGAAGCTCATGTAATATTGCTTTGCTCCGTCGCGAACTGTTTAAACATTTGTGGAGGGCAGAAAAGCGTTTCTTGTGATTTCAGATAAAGCTTCAGATGACTGGCTATCATGATTTTAAGCCACAATATGGACAAGTATCGTTACTCTGAAGCGTAGCTTATTTAGTGGCACTATAGGTCCTGGCGGGTTAGTACCCCAACTGAGCACTGAGCGCTTAGGTTAGTGCCCCAACTGAGCACTTTCCATCGCTATAGTAGCATCGAAAATAATCCTTCCATATAGTAAAAAAAAAAAAAAAAGAACAGGCGGAGGTTTGTTTGCGCTAACATGTGTGGTGGAGTGTGTACCTTCGCTCGGATGCTGCCCGGGGGCGTACAGAGAAAGGCTCAAAATTCAAAGTTCTGCGGTCCTTCAGGTTTTCTTTCACTCAACATGAGCGCCACGTGTTGCGCGCGACAAGCATCAAAACGGCAGTTGAACTCAAATCAACGGGCCCTTAGCTTACGAATTCACAGCTTTCAACAATTCAACGTATTATGTCTCGAATAGTAGCGGGCAAATATGCGGGCGGGCCTTTAGAAACGTTGAACCTCTTTCTGTCCGGCGATATGCGCAACGCCTTTGCGTCGTTAATAGTTTTTTTTTTTTTTTTTTAGATATACAGAAAGCTCGCACTGGAGCTGAGCGCCTACAACATTTTTAGCATGCAACCGACTATGCGGAGCGCGAGTTCGTCTACTTCTTTTGCAGGGGTTGTGGTGACGAAAGAACGAAGCAGAGCTCTGATTGGCTCTGATTGAAAAATAGTAGGTAGACCTCAAAGCAAGCTGCCTTGAGGTCTACCCACTATCCTTCAATAAGAGCCAATCAGAGCTCGGCCTCGTTCTGACGTCACCACAACTCCTGCAAAAGAAGCAGACGAACTCGCGTTCCGCATAGTTTTCTAACCAATTATTTCGTTCTTGGCTGGTGCACAGCAGGTGTACCCCCTAAACATCTGTTCGTTCGTCGTGGTTATGGCTCCTGGAACGCCTCTCCGACTGGTGTGTTCAGCGCCCTATCCCACACACACGTCAAAAGTGGTTCCGAAGTGGCGACAAATGGCGCCCCAGGAGCCGCGGAGTGTCATGTGCTGTCGGATGTCGCGATCCCAGTGGTTGGTGTCACGACTCCCGGCAGGAAACACGAGCGAATGCGTCACTGTCGTTGCTGCGTCCCAACTCTCTGACTGCGTAAGCTTCCGCGAACTGTCGAGCCGAAGAGCTCCCTGCGGCAGAACAGGCTTCTGCCACATACACCGCCACGGCTGTGACACCGCCACGGTCGCGGCCGTCGACAAAATTACGCTTTTATGACGTCATCGGTCGAAAATCGAGGAACCACTTTTTACGACGCTGTAAAAACACGCCGGTCGGATGCTGTAAAAACACGCCGGACCCCGTAACTATGACGTCACTGCCCCAAACAAACCGTTGCTAGGGGCGTTTCCTATGGACGAATACATGGGACAGGATTTCGCTGAGAAAGAACCATCATGTTCAAAACTTTGGCGTGGTATTTAAATGTCCAAAAAAGCTAAATATGGAAAGCCTAGATCTCACTCTTTCAACGACAGAAGTCTGCCGAGAATCGGCTGTTTCTGAAACATTTGCCACGGCAACTTCCGGTCCTCGTGATGTCTCGAGATGCCTATGGGGAGCGCAAGTTTGTCTGCTTATTTTTGCAAGGGTTGTGGTGACGTCAGAAAGACGCCGAGCTCTGATTGGTTCTGAGCGAAGAATAGTGGGTATACCTCAAGGCAGCTCGCTTTGAGGTCTACCCACTATCTTTCCATCACAGCGAATCGGAGCTTGGCGTTCTGACGTCATCGTAACCCCTGCAAAAGAAGCAGACGAACTTGCGTTCCGCATACCGCGGGTGATGATCGCATACGGAATGACTGAAGTATGCCGTCTGCAACAGTTTGAATCGTTCGCAAAATGATACGATTTTGATCTGGTATTTATCGGGAATATGGCAGATCTAAGAAGACTTATCAGGATTTTAAAACGTAATTGTGAATACTTGCGTGCGATGCGGGATACTGTCTGACGAAAATCATCACATGCATGGAGATCTACTAAAAATACAGTGAGAGAAGCATTTGTTTAGGACATGTTATCGAAGAAGCCTCAGGGCCTCTTTTCGATTTCGCAGTTGACGTTCATTAGAATCAAGGATCAATTATTTTTAGGGCTGGGCAATTGATCGATTAACCTACCGATTAATCGATTAATGCTTTAATCGCGATTAATTTGTTTAACCGGTTAATCGGTAAAATTTTGACGAACCGAAATTAAATAAAAATGAAATGCTTTCACCATGCAGACATGGACGAGCACACCTATATGAAGTGAAAAATGTAAGTGAAGTATTAACTTAAGGTAAACTGTAAGGGGGAGATTTGTAACTTCAGACATGTGTAGAAGGCTACACATGTCCCACCGACTTCAACGCCGTGCGAGTGTCCGTTTAGCGCAGCACAGACTACTGTGAGCAATCAAAGGAGGTCGCCCTTCTCGGAGAATATCAACGAACATTTTTGCCTCATGGAGCTGAAGTAATAATGTGTGAGTGCGAGTGTTTTTTAACTGTTCTCAACTGTATATCAAAGCTGGTTCATAGTTAAAATTATTGCGTCGTTTAACACATATTCAGCGAAAGAAAATATAGATGCAATTTTTATTTTTAATCAATAGTATTATTATGCATAGAAATGAACGAGACCGATTAATCGATTAATTAATCGATTAAAGGATGGCGATTAATCGGGTTAAAATTTTTAATCGACGCCCAGCCCTAATTATTTTGACACTAACATGGTCGGTTTGAAATCCAAACTTCGTTTTTCAAGCTCGCAATACGGGTGTGTGTTTTGTACCTGTTTATAACCATCACACTGAGAAGAGATCCTGCTAATTCTTCCAGTTTCAGTAAGACCCCAAAAGCGAAAGAGCTGAATGAAAACATCAGGTAAGTAATATACCTGTTTTCCGACAGTTGGTTTCATCACACAAATGTGCACTGAAGCAACTTTTGTGCAGTCAGAACTCACTGAAACGTGTGTCGGCATGCACTTCGACAACGATACACTTCACGTCGTCGTCGTACACGATTGGGCTTCACAGGGTTTTCACCCTTCTCAAACATTGCGGAAGCCTTCACGGGCAGGCGTTCGCGCGCTCGCGTACTTACAGCGTCAATCAATGCTGTGCACGGCATTGATTGACGCTGCTGCTCTCATCCCCAAGAATAGAATTTTTATCACTCGTCATTAATTTAACGCAGCTGCGTGCTCCCTCAGAAAGAACCGCTGAGCGCGCGAAGCTATCGTGTCGTCTGCTATGAAGGCAGAAGCGGTTGTGAAACTTTATTACGGGCGTTTATCATCGCTTTATCACACCGAGACGATAGAAAAATCTTCATGAGTAGATATTGAAACGAAAGAATTCTTACAAAAAAAAGAAATATTCACTTCTTTATTAAATACATTCTAACCTCACGTCGAGCTCCCATGCTAACAACGACCCAATGGTTTCATTAGAGCACAGCACCGTGTTGTGACGTCATCACTTACCGGGGGTCAATAGTCGTGACGTAAAGGTTGGGGTCGCCCACGCTGTCGACATACTGGATTTACGTCGGGTGCATCGTGGATGTCGGTTGTAGGGTGCCGGTGCCACCCGTCTGACCGTTTCTTCCTTTTGAAGAACTCTGTACGCGGCGAGCAAGTGTTCCAAATTGCGTCTTCTGCGCATCAGAGCCGACACTTCAAGAAACGCATGCCATTCGCCGATAAGGACGCTGATGAACGAATCATAAAGCAAAAAAACCTAAAAATAATAAGCAACGCCCTGAATTCTTAAGCTCTAGACTGCATGAGACTTCTCCCGGACGCACTTTCGCTTTGCGCGCGGCGCAACACCCAGCCGTCACCGGGTGCGGGGTGGCCGCTTTTTCGGAGCATGTTCCCACCGCGTAGCTCCCAGCCCACGTTGGAAGAAGAGAGGTGTCCGAACGGCACCGCCGCGCTGCGGAGCAAGTGTGTCGGTGTTTCGCCCACGCGTACTTCAGACAAACACTGTGAGACGGCACAGCATGGCAGGCGCTCGAGGAACCGTCCTCATTGGTGCACGCGTCTTCGAGGCCGCGTGACGGGCGACAGCGCCTGCGAACAGAGTGTCCCTTAGAGTTCCTGTATAGGCTCCCTACGGGCGCCAGAGTTGCGCGTTTGATTCCACATGCCGCGTGCCGCCCTCGCCGCTATTCGCTGAGATCCGATCACGTGAGGAGCCGTATCAAGTGTCGTGCAGCAAAGTAGACGTTGCACGCGCCCCGGCGTACGTTCCCAGGCTTTTGAGCCCGCCGCGCGCCTCGAACGCGCGGCGCTGCTATTCGCCGAATTCAGTCACGTGAGGAGCTGTATCCACATGCCATGCGTGAACGCGCAACTCTGGCTCCCGTAGGGAGCCTATACAGGAACTCTAGTGTCCCTAACCCGACAGTGCCCCTGCCGGGAGATGCGCGAAGCCCGAGTCGAATTTCGACCTCCCTGGTGGCCTTGTTTCGACACCTCTCTTTTTATTCCGACCGTGGTCCAGCTTTGACACTGCTCGCGTGTCGAATCCCAACCGGAAGTGCAGTGACGTCTTTGTTTACGTTTTTGCATCCTGATTTGAGCTTTGGTGTTCTTACCGGCTATAATGACGCAACCTCATAATAAACTATTTGGGAGTAACCCCCCCCCCCTTTTTTTTTTTTTCGTTGACTACGGGTGGCCGGATTAAACAGATTGACTTCACCCGCTTCCCCCTCCCCCACATAATCTTTTCGAAACAAAACTTCTTGCCAGTCATTCTTTTTATATGCGTTCTCTCTAAATGTGAAATCCATCGACATTTAAGACAACGAGACAAAGGCATGGATGCGATCGCAGCGTATCGAATCGAGAGGTGACCAATCAGGCGCCCCCGATCCTCCTTTCCCTTCCTCTTTTACCCAATCATACGCGGCGAATCTCGATTCGATTCGCTACGGTCGCATCCGTGTAAACCCAAGACCTCCTAGGCTTCGTTTACATGGATGCGACTGCAGCGCATCGGATCCAGTTAACGAATCGAATCGGTCCATGTAAACAACTCGGATCGGATCGGATCCGATCCGATCCGCTGGGACGGGGTGGTTTGAGATGGTCAATCCGAATCGAGACTCTCCATGTATACGCTAGCGAATCGGATCGAGAGCTCAAGCGAGGGATTACGGAAGCCTTGCTTTGCATGCCACTAGCCAAATCGGACACCTCGAAAACAATCTGAAGGTCACGAGGTTTGCGTTGTGATCCTTCGACACGAGGTGCCGCTACTGGTCGATCCGAATCTATGTAAACTTAGTGGTTGAAGTGGATCCGATTCGCTAACTGGATCCGATGCGCTGCTGTCGCATCCATGTAAACGTAGCCCTAGATACCTTTCAAGCCTGCGCGTCATGTGACATGACGTCACGTCCGGGAGGCTGGCACGGGCGCTGATTGGATGCGAGTGCCGCGTCAGCGTTCGCGTGGAACCATGATAGGAAACGAGCCCCACGCGACCGCCGACGCGGCGCTCGCATCCAACCAGCGCCCGTGCAGGCCTCCGGGACGTGACGTAATGTCACGTGACGCGCAGCTTGAAAGCTATCTAGTAGGAACTGGTAAACCCCGCCAAAGCTTCACAAATGAAGAACAACAACACAAAAAGCAATGAGAACAACGCCGTCTTTCCGCGTCCGAGACGCGCGCAAATTGTTGTTATGGGTGAAGGACCTCGGGGGGTGGCGAAAGATTTCTGACCGCTCGCGATAGCGAAAGATTCCTCCAAAATCTGACAGTGGTTCGCCGCCCTCGCCGCCGCCGCCCGTCGTCGAGGCAACGAGACGTACGTTCGCTCGCTTCCTACGCTCAGCTCAGCTTCACCTCATAGATGAACCGTAAAGGAGGGTACACACAATGCAAGCCAAGCCAATTCACTGCCACGCGAGTGTCACGTGAATTTCGAGAGGAGCGCAGTGACGCGCGGGGTGCTTAGTGATGTGATGGCATTTGGACCTGTACGCAACGCGTTATTCGTATTAAATTATTTTAGTCTATTTTATTGGTAACAAAGTAACTACTTAGCTACGTAAAAAAAAAGAACGAGTAACGTATTTGATGAAGTAACGTAATTGAAGAAGTAACTAGTAACGGCGTTTTGTTACTTCTGAAGGGGTACGTGTACAACGCAAGTACCCAATCTAGTCCTCACCCCAACTCGTGCCTGCAATTTCTACTACGAGAAAACACCAGATTGATCATTAAAGAAAAAGATGTGCACGAAGTAGTTCAGTATATATCCACGCTTGTCCCCAAATGAACGCGTGTAAAAAAAAAAAGAAAAAAAAGCGAGGAATGATTAACGACGACAAATATTGTAAACGGCTGCTGCTTCACAAGAAAAAAAAAAAAGAACGACACATTTATAGGAACGAAAAAGATTACGCGTCACTTTCTAGCTGAGGTAGCGCGTACCGTTTGAATCCCATCAACGAGTACTTAGTTATTTATTTTTTTTTTTATGCGTAACGAGCACAACGGTATTTAGTTATTTCATTTCGGTGACCTGTACATACACAGGTCTTCGTGATGCGTTCGCGGCGTTGGATTTGACAGGTACGACTCGTATTGTAACGTCCGTTGTGATTCACTAGAAAGGTGCAACGGAGCGATAATCGCGGGAGGCTCTCGCGGACGAACTCTGTGCCCTCGAAAAACGAACGGCCTTCCCTCCCAACTCCGTCGTCTGTCGAGGCAGACCGTCGGCACCCGGAAGTCTGGGCCCGCTGCTTTCGAGAGCGCAAACAAAAGAGGACGCCGGCCGCCTCGGTAACTAACCGACCTGCAAACAGCAGAACGTTTGACGAACGCTGCCGAGAAACTGAGGTAGAGGAGACGACGAAAGCGCTCGGGGACACCAGAACAACGAGCTCTGGTTCGATGGATTACTCTATCTGTTATTTCTTTTTTGTTAAACAATTAACGGGCGTGATATATATATATATATATACTTATATTTTTTTGTTCGATCTCAAGCTAGGGTGAAAGGTTTGCATACCCATAGCCTCATCTATACTGACAAAGCCTGGCAGATCGCCACGAGGAGCGGCCGCCGAAATTGAAAAGGTAGAGCGGCAGGCAACGGATGAGAGGAGAGCCACGTGACGGGCGCCCCGCTGCGGCGAGACGCCGAAACACACTTTTTGACGAGCGATGGAATGTCCGCTCGTGGTCCTCGCGTTCCTCACGCTACCGCTTCTTTTCTCGTCGGGTTTGAAAACCATGTTTCGGGTCCTCGTCGCTGCAAAAGCTGTGCGCTGACGTCCAGGTTCCCCGAGAAATGTTTTGTGCTACCAGATCCTCGCGCTCCAAATCTGCGACCGGGTACTCTATGGCTCCGTCGTCGAACTGCCAGGCTTTGTGAGTATAGAGGAGGCTATGGTATACCTTTGGCGTCGGAGAACCTACCTGCGTGGCGTTGCTTTATTTGCGTTCTCAACTTGTCACGTGAGATGACTCGCCGGAGTAACTCGCGTTCATTGGAGTGAGATCTGGAACACGGGCAAGGTATCACGGAAGTTGAGTGGAGAGCTACCGTCCAAGCCATGGTCGAAAGAGGAGGTCTGTCAAACGCTTTATTGGTACTGCAAATCGCGTATAAAGAGCGTATTTGTTTGTTTATCGTAATGTTTAAGGACCGTGGAAGGAAACATCACGAGAAAGACACAAATATAGACTCGGTCAAAAATAACAACAGAAAAAAAGCTTTGGTAATTCAGCACGCTCTAAACGCGTAGTAAAACATAAGAGCAAAATGTAAGTATTCACTAAACGTCGAAACTCTCTAAATATATTCGAGAAGCTGCTTGACATTTTGTTCCTCGAAGGTGCGAATAAATGCCAAATTCTGGACCCCGTTATTTTCACGGCAATTATTTTTTTTCTAAATAAATAATGAATGAATTAACTAATTAAATAAATAAATAAATAGCCAGAATATGTGAATGACGCCTTTGACATATGAGGTAACTTTGCTATCAAAGCTCGGCGGTCAAATTCGACGTCTACTCGTAGCCCGCTCACATGATTAGCGAAAGTTCATTTTATCGGAAGCTTTTACCTCGTGCGTGAAACTTAAAGGCGCAGCCTCCACCCTGAGAAAAATGACAACACATCTTTGAGAATTCTTGGACGATGGCTACCGGCACAAAACGAACAGTTCGCGCCAAAAGTAGCGTTCGAGATTTCTCTTCAGAGGTGGCGCCACAGATGAGCGCGGCGCGCCTTAGAAAGCCCAGATTTAGGAGAGGCTGCAACTCCAAACATGGAGAGCGTCTGCAAGCGAATGGTGGACGCCTTCCTGACCCCCGATTCGATGCGAGGTCGCGTTAGTTGGGTTGTCTTTTGCTCAGGTGAAATGCGGGTGGAGAGACGGTAGTCGCTCACAGACGTATTACCAACGCGGCCCGTGAACCACGTGACCCCACTCGGGCTGTTGGAGACTCTCTCTAACCTAGGCACAATCAGTCTTCTGCATCAGACTTTCGCTAGAGTTACTGAATGAGGTTCGCTTAAAAAAATACCGACACTTCATTTCCCTAATTAATATTTTTGCGTGTGCATGTATGTGTATGGGGGGGGGGGAGCCGCCATTTTGGTGCTTGGTGCAGAGAAGGCATAAACGGGGACCGTTAAAGTCACAGTCAATCCGTACGTCGTACCATAGCCCCCTACATACTGACAAAGCCCGGCAGATCGCCACGAGAAGCGACCGCCGAAATGGAAAAGATGGGGCGACAGACAACGTGGATGAGAGGAGAGCCACGTGACTGGCGCCCCGCTGCGGCGAGACGCCGAACCACACTTCTTCCGAGCGAACAAGTGTGTTTCGGGTCCTCGCCGCTAAAAGCTGTGCGCTGCCGTCCAGGTTCCCCGAGAAATGCTCTTTGATGTTGTGTGCTACCGGATCCTCGCGCTCCAAATCTGCGACCGGGTACTCTATGGCTCCGTCGTCGAACTGCAAGGCTTTGTGAGGCTATGGTCGTACGAAAAACACCGTGTTTGCTGAGCTCATGATGAGAGAATTATGCGCGCACACTCCTCGTGCATCTTCGATGCACGTTTGTTTCACACATATGTGTGCCTCGAACATGTTTGCAGACAATTGTTTATGAACCATTGGGAAAAATCGAGTCTATCAAGAAAGAAGTACCCCCCAGACATTGTTTGAAGACTGTTGTCCGTATGATGTATTAGAACTGGGATCGCAGCTATCGCGATTCGAAAAAGCGGCTTCCTGAGCTAGGGGGGCCACCTTCATTTGTTAAGGCTTTTGAAACGACTGCAGGCAGAGGACACCTTCTCGACCTCCACTGATTAACTGCTAAAAAATATGCATTATTTTGATTAATTAAATATTGTTGAACATTTTGCGCCCAAAGGGACCTTGAAATGAAACTTGCGCTGGGTTATATGATTTTAAATTTGGATTATACTAATCGCATATCTTTCAGTGGGCCAAAAGAGAGCTAGTAGACGAAGATATATAGAAAGCCAAAAAAACCTGCATTTCCGTACGAAAGATGGAAATGATAGCGGACCATTTCTTACCTCCTTGCCTTTCGAAAGCTGTCCGCCTCTTCACTGCGATACATCCGCGGTGCCCAGCTCGTCATCCGAACCCAGCTCACACACTGAACAGAAGCACCGCGTCAGTCGGCCCTATGCACTCGTCAACAACCCGTCTGTCGACGAATATTTGGATTCGCGTTCGTGGCACTTTTCAACACTCGGGAATGACAGGTTCCGTGGTGTGCTTAAAAAGCACGGTGGAAGCTTTAAGTCATCCCATCTGGTGAAATACTACGTGAAGACCGCGTGATGTCTCATTTCGCTTTTAAGTTGGGGAGGGAGAGTTGAAAAATCATTTCATGGTCCCTTTCACCGGCCCCTTTAGACCCTGCTGCGCATATGAAAGTGAATTATGTTGTGCGACGTATGTAGCGATGTATTTCGCCGTCACATGTTCAGATATTGTGTCACTGCTATAGACAGCACCACCTACAAGACAAGGCCGTAGTGCTGACATTTTTTGCGTCACCAGCAAAGGCCAACGCTGGACACAGACTGGAAACAAGTGCTGCGTTAGGGCTCGGCTTCGAGTCAAGTTTGAGCCGAACGTTGACGCAATCGTCGGGTCCAATCGGTTACAAGCGCTGGCCTTCGCTGATGACGACCTCTCTGTCATCACTACGGCTTTGTTATCTAGGAGGTGTTGGCATACACCAGGTCATGTTTACAAACAAAGCGGAGCGCCCCTAAACTAAAACAAACATACTAGTAGAATGGGATGTTGTCGTCGTCACTGTCAGTGTGAGTCCCCGTGCTCTCTATTGCGTTGGAATTGTTGATTCCACGTCGTCCTAGCAATGCCTTGCTTCTTTAGTGGCCTGAGCGAAATTAACGAGGCTTGTTATACCTCGCAACTTCGCGTAAATAATGTGGCGTGCCGCTATTCGTACTGAACCTGATTCACATGAGATTCTGCTTGCTATTTTCCATCGCGACGTCGCTAGGCTGCAAAAGCGTGGACGGTAGCTTCGGAGATCGACGTTGATACTGAAAATCTCAAGCAGAACGGAACCAAGGAATCGGGCATAACAAGTAGGTGATGGCCACTGGTTACAATAATCAACATCTTTTTGTAGGCTACTGTTTACACCGAGCCTGCTTACCCAAAACAACCTTTAAACTGAGAAATATTTTGAGGCCTGCGCTCACTTATAGCAACGTTAAGTCTACTGGTTTCTGTCGTTCGAACGAGCAGACTACAGTTTGAACAAGTTTGAAAGAGCAGACGACGGTTTGAACGGTGAGACGGCCGTTTGAACACAAAGACGCACTAAACGTGGACAAATAAATTTGACGGCCACAAGTATAACTGAATTCAACCCAAAGTTCTTTTTGCACAGGCAATCGTGGTCCAACGGTGCCTGGCTTCCCTTTTCACGGCACCTGTCCACGTTCTTACACGAACCGAGCAGGATGAAAACGCATGAAAACCGATCGTCAAACCTTTCTCGGTTCTTTTGGTACAGCCCCAGTCGCGGCGTTTTGACGAGACGACAATTTTTAGTCTGGTACCTTCCAAAACAACGCAGAAATGACCGTCTCGCATGGCGACTTCCGCCCACAGCCCCAGACCGGAAGTGCGCCCGACGCGCCACCAGCGCCACCACCGCGGCGTGACGTAGAGAAAAGAGGGAAGGGCCACCGGTGCTTTCCTCCTTGCTGGTTAAGGCCCGTTCACACTCTTGCGACCGAGTAAGACAGAGAGAGACCAGACCGGTTTTTAAGCCTCTTGCGATCTCTTAAGGCCCGTTCACACACATGCGTCCGTAGCGACCGGAACGACTGGAACAACCGAAACGACCGTTGCAAGGGATCTCCAACCGTCAGTTGCCATAGCGACGGAGGGACGCCCGCACGTGTTGTTCACGACGCAAGGAGTTGGAGCGAGCCCAACTTCCCCGCTGCGTTGGAAACAACCGCAGCGACAGGCCAATCACAGGTCGAGGAGAACTGGTCGCGCGCGTTGCATGCCGGTCGCGGGCCGGCTCCTTCGAGCAGAAAACATGGCGTCGGTGGTGATCGTCGACGTGGACGGCGTGGTGAAAGCTCATCGTTCCGCGTAAAAGCGCTACCCTTGACTGTGAATTTTCGTCGTGTGTCGGATAACCCAGCACGTACTAGAAGGGAAGATCCACCTACTCGTGCGGCACTCTCAAGACAGCAGAAACGCCCGTGCCGTCGTGTTTGTTTACTTCGACTACAGTGGTGCTTTCTAAGCATTTGTGTCCTCGAACATCGCCCGGATTTCTTATTTGGCGCATTTCATGCGTGTGCTCAAGTTCAAGGTATTACTGGCGCGTACCGTATAAAGGATGCGAATTTTCACGCGTTTTCATCACCGGAAAAAAGTGATTAGTGTTAGCAATCCTGAACGCTCGCAACGTCTATCTGATCACAAAATCATAATTTTACGTTGCTATATCGCTGCTTAGATTACATCACCTATCATAATCGTAGAAAAGGCGTGTGGCGAGATTTGTACTATTGGCAAAGTCGTGCATAGAGTCTTGATCGTCCAAGACGGCGTACTGCATCTTTTTTTTTTCTTTTTTTTTTCTTCATCATTCACCCTGCAAGCATATCACGAAAAAAAAATAATAATAAAGCTTTAGGCTATAGAAAACTGTCTGTCTATATTCTGTTACGGCATTGAGTGGCAGTGCGTCCCCTTTTTAGAGTCGCCGCTGAAACAGCTGACGGCGGCGTAGAAGCGGTCGCCGTGCTGACGACCCGCTGCGCTTGTTGCACTGGTTGCAGGTGTGTGTACGCGTGGCGCAGAGCGGTCGTTCCGGTCGCTCCGGTTGCAACGGACGCAGTCGCATGCAACCGACGTGTGTGAACGAGCCTTTAGGACCAGCTACGCTGCAGCGCATCCGGTCCTAAGAGGTCGCAAAAGGCTTAAAAACCGGTCTGGTCTCTCTCGGTTTTACTCGGTCGTAAGACTGTGAACGGCGCTTTAGTCAGGAAAGATTGAAAGACCCGGATGAACGCCTTATACGTGCTCCAGGTTCGCTTGCTTTCTTCGCGGTTTCCTCCATTTCTATACTTTCATATTTAATTAGAGCTAACGCATTCAATGACGACAATCCCCTGGTTACCAAGACACGATTGGTCGGTAATATGCTGCACAAATAAAAACCGAGAGTGCAGAATACTATTGGAGGCCATCTGTATCGCGCACATGATCCGACAAGGCAACTTCGGCTTCTATGTCTTTAAAATTCATCGCTTTGCAAATGACCAAGACCTCGGGCGGTAGTGGGTTGCGTCTGTAATCGAAAAGACTTTTCTCCAACGCCATCCTCTCGAGTGCATTCGGAACGTTTTGTGAATGGAGCACGCACCAGACTTAACGCTGTACCGTCAAGGAACATGGGGTAGGCTCACAAGGTGGCTGCAAGTGTTCTCGTGATAACTGCTGTTTCAGCTTGTAACTTTTCGTATCTTCATTTACCTTCATGTTGACATTGCAGTGCTTACATTGACTCGATTTTATTATCTACAACGCTTAGTTGAAAGCTTGTTTCCGCCGCCCGGTGGGGCTGGAAATTGTCAAAAAGTCCTATCGGTTTTTCTGAATCGCGATCTCCTGTGCGATACCAGAGAGCCGTGAACTAATGTTGACCGCCACAACGCGATTGGATTCTTCTTATTTTGAAGATTAGTACGTAATGTAGCTGGAAAGAAATCTTGAAGTCCTATCGCTGAAACATACGCATGCATCGATTGCAAATCGTTGAATCATTGACCGACTCGCTCCGGAAATGGGCCTATCAGGACTTTGCTGTTTTCGGTTCTCGACAAAGGACACACTCGTCGACACGGACGGCTGAACGAAGTGGAAGTGTTGTTCGCGGTGCCGGCGAATCTGTCTAGCTTTGAAATGGAAATCGTTTACCGATCAGAACAGTTAGGATTTATTCCGTACGACACGCCTGACCACCAAGCTGATTCGCACGAAGACTTGCGACGTGCGCGTTTTTCGTCTGCTTCTCTCAGCCAGAAAAAACGAAGGAAAAAAAAAAGAAAACGCAGTCGGGTGTAGCCACGTGACTTCCGGTAACTCTCCCCTCCTCTACATTTCTTGGGTGGCGGAAAAAAGCTCACAGGAGAAAAGCTCACCGAAGACAAGCTCACCACAAAACCTGCAGATAAGAAGAAAAGCTCACCGGCCTTTAATCGGATGCAGAAAAAAACTCACCGATTTTTTTTTCTTTCTTATCTTAGCGGATTATGCGTCACACGTGGCAATTTAACACAATTAGAATTCGTCACTTCATTAGAAATAATTGCCCTTTTTATTTGAAATGTTCTTGAAGTTTATTGGGCATATTTACTAATTCCTCGCACATTTGTAATCACCCATTTTGTATATTAATGACGCCGCAAGTATAAAATCAGAACATCGGACACCCGTGAAAAAGAACAATTTATTGACAGCTTGACAGTGCGCCGTCGGTAGCTCTGTCAGGTAAAGAGGTTTGTTTTTTGCGAGCTAATATGAATAGCGCTGTGTGAATCGTTTCAGCTCCGAAGATTGTGTGTGCCTGATAGATGAGTATGTGTTTGTTGATGTAATCAGTGTCGGCTACGCTGTTTTCTTTCAGTTTTTTTTTTTTTTTTACTAATAACACTTTAGTTACGAGAATAGCTTCGCCCTGTCGTGTTTGTTGTCTTCACTCCGTCTTCGTCGTTTGAGCGGTTTTCATCGTGTATAACGTTTACCACCTCGCCCAATTCGCTACCATAAAGAAGATTAGTTCTTATATTGGGGAGGAGATCTAATGGTGGCGCTGGCTAGCGGTCGTCGTCGGAACTATTCTGCGGGAATAACAATCCCGCCGCTAGTATTCGTTCAGCCATGGAGGACGAGGACTTGAGGCTCGTGAAAGGTATAAGGATAATATTTATCTGCTCGAAAAGCATCTGCGTAGGGGTAGCATAGTCCCTGCTTGTCTCACCTCACTTTAAATATCGCCGCATTCTCGTTGGAAGCAAAAACCAACCCACGTGTAGGCGCTCGCGATCGGCCGCGTCGCTCCGGCTGCGCGCGCGAGGTCGTGCGTGACTGACGCGGTGTGGCAATGTTTGTGCGCTTCCTAGGTTGGAGAAACCATATTCACGAAACACACGCATTGCTTTTCAGTATCCCTGTCCCTTGCAACGATCATCAGCCACATCGGCGAGAGCATGAGGTGCCTCGTTGAAGGCAAGGACGTGCTGAAATGTGATCATGCAATCGAGCGCAGCGTCGCCCCGGTGAAATTTACCCCAAAACATCAACCAAAATAGTCATTACATTACGTTTTTCTTGAAATGTCAAAATAGAGAACACATTGGTGAACATTATAATCTAGCATATGGCTAATTAGACTGCATATTGGCATTAAACGTTACAAGTTGTCTTTTTCAGTTTAATTTATCGGTTATTCGAAGGTGCACGGTTCACGATGAAATATCAATGAGTTCTGCACGACGAGGACTTAGTCATACACACATTTGCGTTGCTCAATCGAAATTATAGAAATCGCAAAATGATTAACGCAATTGCGTAAATATCCACAATATCGCACTGATACTGCTACCTAATATGTTCCAGTGTAAAAGCTAGCCTGGAATAAAATAGTGATCAAACAATAGCAGTACCTCGGTGGCTTCCGGAGCCTCACGATCCGGTCGTGTGATCCCTTCCGAAAATTCTCCGACGGAACGGCGTTGCGTATCAAGAACCTCCTCTTGTGCACTGTTATGAAATAGGGTGGGGATATTTTGCCCGCAGCCGGCACAACCACTCGGGGGAAAAAAAAAGAAAAGATTGCCGAGAGTTTCGGACGGCAATGATTATCCTAAAAAAGAAATAAATATAAATCGCCAAATGTCTCACACACAAAAAAAAGTTCGGCTTCTCTGATTTTAACCTGGGACCCACGGCACGTGAAACGAACACCTTTCCACTGAGCCACTCACACAACTAGAAGTTCTTGTTTTGACTATTCCTTTTACACGAAACCCAATAGAAACAACTACCGGCAATTTTTTTTTTTTTTTTTTGCTCGGCTTGTTGTGTTGGTTGCCGGCAGAATATTTACCATGTACGGTTTGAACGTACGTCAATGCAAGCGTTATTTACGCGCGTACATGCCTCGTCCATCAGCTTAGTTTTCTTGGAAGGCATCGCCTGAAAAGTTACGACCACACACCACGTCGTGCGCAGTCAACTTCTTCCCTACTCCTACTTATCCAGTGCGATTTGAGCTTTTGTTTTTCGGCAGGAAAGCGATGAAAACTGATTCCAGGCTCTAAAGCATGCGCTGAGGACAGCGGTACGCAACAAGAGCGTACTATATTCTAACAAACCTGCACGGAACGCGTGAACAACACGGCAGCCAACGGCAGCACACTATAGCGCCGGAGTTGTTTTCCACGCAGGCGGTATTTGTTTTGGTGAACGCAGCGCCCCCTATAGTTCGATCTCCTCGCCAATAGGTCACGAGTAACAACGGTGACAGTGTGCAGCTCTGAAGGTCGTGGGTGGCTCGCCGTAGAAGGGCACTATCACACAAAGGCAACGTCTGGAAACACCAGCACGAACGGCCATAAAACGTGCATGTCCTTGGAAGAAAGAAACCTCAATATCCTACTGACCGTTCTATTCCGTTTTCAAGGGTTAAAAAAAAAAAAAAGCTTCAAAGAGGAATTTATGTACCGCATTGTTGCGCATGCACTTTCGCCCTTTACAGTTTTGCTTTTTAAGTTTTAGGCAGACATTATTAAATTTTCTAACTTTTTCCTGTTCTTCAAATTCATAAAGTTTTCAGTTAGGCTTTCGTTGCCAGGAGAGTAAAGCACAGAAAACACTCGCCCGCAATTATTAATTTGGGAGCAATATACCCAATAAGCTTAACAAATATTACAAAAAAGACAGTATCGTATTTTACAAAGCTGACGAATTTTAATGGTAACAAATTGATATAGTTTTCATATGAAAATAAGAAGAAAAAATCGATGAGCTTTTCTCCGCATGCGCTCAATGGCCGGCGAGCTTTTCTCCGCATCCGTCGGTTTTGCAATGAGCTTTTCTCCGTTGAGCTTTACTCCGAGATCCACATGTCTTCTTCCTCCCCAGTCCAAAGTCAGTTCCGAGCAGTTGCGTTTTTTTTTTTTTTTTTTTACTTTAATAAAAAATTTATGTGACGCTGTAGCCAAATATAGATACTGACATCATAATAAATCGCCTGACAAAAATTTAAAAAAAAATATTTGGGGATGGGGGTATTAGTGTCTCTTTAATGAAGGCTGAACGGAGTATAGTAAAGGTTTAGTCACGAGTAGAATGGCCTAGCCACGAGCACAGAAGCTCGTAGTTCAGCTCATTGTCCCCTAGACACGTGAAGTATCTTTTAACTGACATTGAGAGTCACATACCGGTGTCTTTATCTGTTGGCGACTTTGCGATGCAACAGACAAAAGCAAAAAGCTACAATGTTTCGGTTTTTTTAGGTTTTTTCAAGTTGTTTTGCTTTTTGGTTTCTATCTGCCCATCTCCCAATACGACGCCTTTAGGATTTGTATCGAGTGAGTGTCTTAGCGCGGCTACCAATTGACGTCAATGAGACGTCTGCCACTATTTTTTCAAATAAATTCAGCCAGAGCGAGTTAGACATTCCATGTCTGCACAGTAAGAGATCGATCTGCCTTTGAGGTAAGGCGACACTAAATCGTGTTGTTTATGATAAATGTAGCTAGCTTGGTATGACTGCTGGTCTTGAATTACGCGGTAGGCGATAACACGACCGCACGCCGGTACACGGCTCATCAAGATCAAAGCGGATAGCGACGAGGGTCGGACGCAAATGACTCCTCAACCGGCTTTGCTAGGTGAAAAAAAGAAAAAAAAAAAAACCTGCTACGTGCGCTCTCGCTTGCGGGTATAACTCTGGCAGTGCTTTCGTTCACATACTCTAGGCTAAGCCAGGTTCTATTTTCAGCAAGCCAGCACAGGATTGTGCAGCATGAGCGTTCGCTTGTCATGCTCCTAGCAGCGAGCCGCAGACCCATATCGCTCATTTGAAAGTGCTTCTGATAAGTTGAACCACTTTAAATAACATTTCTACTGTAACACAAGTACAACTAAAACCTGGTTTAGATTTATATATATATATATATATATATATATATATATATATATATATATATAAATGATGTTTTAGACGGATTTACTTTTCTGTCAAACTGAAAGGAGCGTCTGACATATTATTACTAACGAATAGCAGTTTGATTCGTTTTCGATCACATTCATGTGGGTGTGCCGAGACAGCAGACACGGCTGTCTCAAGCGGCCCTCTGTGGCCGATATTGGGTTAAGAGTCCAGGACAAGGTCTTCCCCTCAAAGGCCTTCACTCTTTCCACTTCGGCGGAGCGAAGGCTGGCGAGGAAGAAAGAAGAAACTAACCTCCTCTCCAGCGTCTGCTCTGCTGGAGTTTAAAGAGTGGAGGGCTTTGCGGGTGAAGCTTGCAGCCACCCTTCTCAATTCAAGGGGGAAAACATCAAGGCTGCAACGCGCTCAACTGTTCGAACTACGCAAAGCCTGTCCGCGCCAAGGTCATTGGATTTTCGCAGAGTGAGGTGTATTTCCCTGGCAAAGTGTTTGCCGTTACTGTATCAGCAGGGCTAGGAAACTACTACCAGCTTCGTCTATGATCATCTATTCTATGCAAACTCGAAGTTCGCATCCCATCCGAACATTTTCGCGCAAGTCACAGCAATTCAGACGTTCGCAACGCCACCAACATCGGTTCGACTATCCAGAAGTAATGCTGATAACTCCCTCCTTATCTCAACACGAGTGGACACTTGCAGTGGACCACTGGACACCTCTCTCTCCCCCTTTTTTATCTTTCTTATTTTCTTTTCTCTTCGTTTTTTCTTTCCCTGCTAATTGAATAGATGTCCCTCCACCTTAAAAGCATGATGTTGGAGTAGAAAAATAAAACAATAGATAGAAAGGCAAAATCGAAGAGCGAAAAACTAGGAAGAATTTGAGTAGTATCTTATCTAAGAACGTATACCTAGTCCCGATGGTGGGCGTTTGTGACGTCAACAGTCTTCTCTTTTTTTTTTTTTTCTTTTTTCTCGGTCGTCAAATGCGACCTTTTTGCGGTCCGTTTTGATATCTTCATCTGCCTTTGAGTGTCAATGAGGATGACTCTTTGGCATCCTTTATATCGTGCACGTTTCGATTACTTCACTTTTTTTTTCTGTTCTGATATTATTTTGTACAATCTCTCCACGAAACTTCTCAATTAACTGTTACTTTTCTTTTGTACTGTTTTAATGGGGGCGTTGCTCTTTGCGTAGCACGAAACATCCTGGGGCACAGGCAAGAACCATGCTTGCCGCGAGAGAAGATAGTTTGTTTCCTTGCCTATCGTAGCTTTTCCTCCCATATCTACATATAAGGTTTCATAATTTCCCTGTCTGTGCTAATAGTCCTCTCTTCGATATGTCTGGTCGGCCGCCTCGGTGATTCTGAGGCAGTATTACTAGTAACGGCGTTCCCAGTAACGCGTTCCTGTTTTGCTGTAACGTAGTAACGAATTCGTCACATCTTCAGAACAGTAACGTATAAGGTACGTTACTTTATTTGAGTAACGGCAAACGTAGTTGGTTACTTATTATATCTTTTTCCCCCCGACATAAAAAAAAAAAAAAACTTCACTTCCATTTCCTTTTCTATATGCGAAGCTATTGGCGACTTCAGCGAAATCGACGCCGCGTACCATACAAAAATGCTCTATGGTCGTCTATGGAAAATTATATGGCAGGCTATCACTCCCTATGGCCCTCTCTTTGGTCGGCTATAGAAATCCATAAATACAGCTACAGCCAGCTAAAGAAAAAATTATGGCACTGTTTCTAAAGACTGGGAACCAATAAATTTTCTTTACCCGCCTATAGAAAATTCCATGGTCCTTAGTCTAAAGACTGGGAACCAAAAAAATGTTCTTTACCCACCTGTAGAAAATTATATGGCCCCGTGCCTAAGGACTGGGAACCAATAAATGTTCTTTACCCGCCTATAGAACATTCTATGGCCCCGAGTCTAAAGACTGGGAACCGAAAAATTGTCTTTACTCGTCTATAGAAATATTTATGGCCCCGAGTCTAAAGGCTAGGAACCAATAAATTTTCTTTACACGCCTATAGAAAATCACTACCGGCACTTACTTTTCTAGGAAAAACGCTCCAGGTTAGAAAATTAACGCAATACTAAATTTCTCTAATACCGGTGACAAAGCATGACACAAGATATGTTCTCTGCTGTTGCAACGAGTCGTGAAGACCAGTAATATTGTTTGTTTAAAAAAATCTATTGAAGTACTAGTGCAACAATTAAAATTAATTATTACCCCCAAAAGTGAAAATAGATTACACTGGCACCGAACACTGCAATCAAGCAATAGCTGGATTGCAATCTTCAGCAACAGTGTACTGCATTTCATCACTGCATTGTCAACTTGATTCATGAAACTTATTAAAACTATCTTTTAAATTTTAGTTAATTAGCCTAATGATCTACATTTGCTTTTCTCAGGGTGTTGAATTAAGAGATGGAGGCTATTCCAAGAGACAATTCAAATAATGTATTAAGTACGAGTAATATGTGCTCCGCCTCTCCGTGTTTATGCGACAAATGACGGCAGTCACCGACCAAGTCGGATTCAAAAATAAGACTGCCTTATATAGAGGTAGTGCGAACTTTGCGTACGTAGAGAGTGTCGGATGCGTTGTTGATGTTGTGTGGGGGGTTCTGATTGTGTTCTGTGTATTTTGTGTGTTTAGTGATGTATATGTATCTACCATAGCGTTCAGAAGTCGGAGAAACTTGAAAAGAAATTTTTTTTGAGTGTGCTGGCTAAAGAGAGCCATAAGAAAACCCACACAGCATTTTTAGCTGACCATATAAATGGCTAAAGACACCAAAGCAAAAGCCATAGGCAGCTATAGCATGCTGCCTAAGCCATTAGAAAAGCTAAAGAGCGCTATGGCTGGACAGTGATAGGGCCATAGATAAAGCTAAAGAAGCCTATAAAGACGACCATAAAAAATGCTAAAGACAGTCATAGAAAATTCTTTAGCTAATTGGGCCAAGTAGCTAAAGCCGACCATACAAAGAATTTTCTATAGCCGACAATAGGACATTTTTGTATGGCTAGCGGCAACGCAGAGAAGCTGAAGAGAGGAAGTCGTTTCGACTCTGTCGTCTGCTATCGCTGCTTGGTTCTCGTAGGCAGCATAGAAACAAACATCGTTTAGAGTAATTATTTTTATGCTTCCGCCGTGCCATTCCTACGCACTGACCAGAGGAAGGTTTCTACCGTCGAAAAATCGCTTTGCTTTCATATGTAACCCCTATTTTACGCTGCAGTGCAAGAAATTTATGGTGGTCCGCGTGCTGAATGACGAAAACGCCGCCCCCCTTTCGTCCACCATTTTGCCTGACCAGCGCGCCCCCTATAGCTCACTGGAGTCGCAAATATGCATTCTCGCACGCATCCCACATACCTTCAAAATCAGAACCATAAAAAATAAGGTACGTTATTGTTTTTAAAAGCTATGGTGAGTGTAGGTGTCAGGAGATTCTGAGGTCGTATTTTCTTCCTTCTCATCAGCCACGACTAGCCAAACCATCGAACAAGCCGCGACTTGCTGCCCCTTGTCGGAGATAGACAAGGCTCTTAGTGATAGTGTGGGGGCAGATACCAGGAGGTGAATCTCGAAACTGATAGCGACTCGGGGAGCGGAGTGGGATTGTCGTTATTTGATCTCGTCTGAACGCCTCGCACCCGGCAACAAGGAACGCCCGTCTTCCTGGACAGTGTCCTTTTTGTCATTGCGAAGACGTGTCTCATCGGCGTCTCCGATAGCAGAGGAGGAACACCGGTCCGCTCGGATTGACCTTATCGAGAAGTAATATATCTGCGCGTACGCTCCCCTGTACACTTCAGCTCGAGAGTCCCGTGCGGCATTGCTGAAAAGCTGCGTGACTTTAAAGAAGTTCTTTGTCATGCGCTATAACTTTTGTAAGAAAAGGCATTTTGGCGAGATGCGTGCTCTCGAGTGCCGCACAAGACCATGGTCAGCGAAAGCCTAAAAGCTTTCACAGACTGTGGCTGTTTCCGATTGGACGGTGACGTATGCGCTCGTGGCCAATCGGGGTGTAGCGTTTCAGTCTGTAGCACGCGCCATGTGCAATCGAACGGTGCTTGATCGGGCATTGGCAATATGGATTGGCATTGAGCGCTGATGTAAAATACCTGCCATTTCCGTTTTACAGAGTGATCGTTCCCTCGCTGACCGTGGTGCGGTCGAGCGCGTCTTTAGCCGCGTTTTCCAGAAAGAGGCCATTCCGACTACTTTTGTTGAAAGGACGAAGCCCATTCGAATAAAAAAGCTCGTATTTTTCTCTTTTTTTTTTATACGTCCGCGCGTTTTACAAGACCAGCTTTGGGTACAGCTCTATTTTTCTTATTTTATTTTAATTTCTAAACGCTCAGCCTTTTCCCGGTCCCGAGTTAGCGAGCCCGCGATGTCTAGTTCATAAAACTTTTTTTTTTTTTTTTTAACTTTTCGTTAGACGCCGGGGCTTCTCTAAGCGTGAGGTGTCCATCAACCGCCCAGCATCGTTGGTGTCCTTTATTATAATGTTCTATATATATTTTATTTTACGATTTCTAAAGACTGAGCTGGTTTGGGAGTTTGGGTAAGAAGGATAGGCGTATAAAAAGACGTTGGTCCGGAAACGTCGAGATTCACTACTACGCTGCTTAGCGAGGTTCGCACGCCGTCGCAAGCTTACCACTCACAGCGGGCCATGAAGACTGTAAGTGGGCACAATCTGTCGATTTTGTTTGACCTATGTGTCTTTTAAATATGAACAATTTAGTTTAATATATTTCGTTGTTTATGAGAACTAGGTATCATGTTTACGTTGCACTGTTTATGTTCTTGGTCCAATTGTAGTTGTCTTTGGTATGCGATTTCGTGCTATCTGTAGCTGATAGCATTGTGCCTGAATCGTGAGTTCTGGTGTTCAAATCTGCACTGACTGTGGTTGAAAACGAACGTGTAACTCAGTCGTGAGCTAGCTGTGTTGTGTCTTCAACGGTGGATGACACATCACCCCAGTGCTTCGTGTCTGTTTTTCTATTGAACGGGATTAGAGGAGGACGCCAGAGTTTTATTGCTCTGTTCGTGCAACAAAAACATCAATATAATTTCAAGGCCCGCTCACAATCGTCCGAAAGCCACACGTCTCTGTACGTTGGTCTTTGCTTCGTCCCACGCATAAGGTTATTCACGAGCCCTTATTCGTAATTAAATAGGACGTAAACATATCAAATGCAATCTTACCTTGAATAAAACGCAAGCGCATCTCATCGATGTCCAAAGGGACGTCTTATTTTCTGGGACGAAATTTAGGAGATATCAACATTTTTGGCCCTTGATCATTGAGACTTCTGTGGGAGTTCTATGAACCCTCACAATGTATTAACGTCTTTTTTCTTCTTCTCTTTTTTCATTCTTTCCCGTCGTAGGTGGCAGTAACGTTACCACTCTTGCTGGTAAGCTTGGTCCTGCAGAGTTGCAGGGCCGGAGATTTGCTGCCGGAGATGCCCGCGGAAGCCGTTCAGGTCATCGAGGCCCTGCCATTGATCCAACAGATCGAAACAATTCAGCAAGTCAATGCCATCAAGAGCCTCAAGCAAGGGGGCTCATCAGGCGGAGTGCCGCCGTTCCTGCCCATCGTCTTGGCACTTCACTACAGCTCGAACCAGCAGCAGTCGTCGAAGAAGAGCAAGCTAAAGAAGCTCCTGGGCATGATGGGAAGGTGAAGCGGGCGCCAGTCCAACATTCTCGAACATTCATCAAACAAAACGGCCGTGCCGAGGACCACTGTGGAACGCTGCGAGGTTCCAGCGGGTGTGTCTTCGAAGAATTTCGCCATTTTGGAGACCGGTACCCGAGCTTGGTTCCGTAAAGTTTTGTAACTGGAAGTACCTACTTTTAAGAATCGGGGACATCGTTTTTTTGTTGTTTTTTTTCCTTTTTGTCCTCGGCGTTGGATTACTAATAAAAGAGACACAAGGCAAGGTTCAGCCGAAACTTTTTTTTTTTTAATTTATTTACGGCCACAACTTTCGAGTGCAAACACTTTCAGCGACATTTTTAGGCGCTTCAGACATTGAAAGAGCTGATTTTAAGACACAGCGTAACGATTGAACTCTCAAATTTGCTCAATAAACACATTTTGTTTACGGAGAAAGTGCTTGTGTACTGTTTATAAAACCTGAGATACATATTCAAGCTTTAACAAAGGTTTGCAAAAAACGATGTAACTGTAGACGTTTAGGAACTGGCGCTGTTGTCAAGACAGTCTTCCCTTATCGCTTGAAAGTACAGTCCCCCAGGAAGCGGTTCCTTCTGTTCCGATGGCTTCTGCACAGTGCTTGGTGCCTTTTTCCATACGGTTTTTGCGTATCTTGCCATAGGACTGCTCAGAACAAGGCCTCTTTGAATTGCGATCCGAGTGCATTCTTCTGCAAGCCTTGGGTCATTGTTCCAAAATTCATCCACGTCGCCAAGTTCATCAAGCGTGTCCCGTGACACTGACTGTGGTGGCACCTCGTAATGTCTCGATTGATTCTCGTATCTGCTCTTAGGAGTGCTCTGATTGTACCCTGGAGCAATGCTCGGCGTGTCTTCGCGAGGATTGAAGTCTCTAGCAGTATTCTGTTGGAACGGTTCGCCGTAGACATTCTGTCGCATGTAACGCGGCGTGATGCTTTTCCCCGAGTTTATGTAACTTATCGTGTCACTTGCATGGGGCGCTTGAACCGCTTTTCTTAATGTGCGGTACGGATGCGGGTGTGAATCCTCTTGGACAGGAATGTTATCAACAGTGTCATCGTCGCTTGGAATATTACCGGTGAAGTGGTGCGGGCGATCGATGACCTGGTCATGTTGATCGAAGTCTCGTGATTCGTCCGACATTCCGACATCATCCTCGTAATCTTGTGGAAACGTCTGGTTCCAATCATAGTAACTTGACTCTCCCATTCTATCTGGTACTTGAGGACGCAGTCTGGAAGCCTCATAACGGGGGTCTCTTCTACCCATCGCTAACATACGCGAACTGTCTTCGCGGTACATTTGGTCTGGTCCCGCAGATCCTCTCTGCGATTCGAACTCGGAGTAAGTCCCAACGTAGTTCCCAGTGCTCTCGTTTCGGGGATCATACGGTCTGCAACGTTGTCCCTCTTCCATACGCTGTCTTCTGTCGAACAGTGACGAATCATCAATGTTGTCTTGCTTCGCCATGTCAAGGTAATGCGCATCGAAACTGCGGTAAAGTTGAGGCCGATCTGATGCATCCAGATAGTTTGTGTCGTCCGGGTCATCTTCAGAGTCAGAAAATATAGAATAATCTGTTCCGGTGAGCTTCGGGAACCTTAAACAGCATCATTCCTTTCTCCGCTTCGCTGCTGTCTAGGACGAGGTCCAAGGACGTTCAGTTCTTCACCTTGAGCCCGCCGCGCGTCGCTGGCAGACGAGCAGTTCACGGGCGTCCCGTAGGAGTTGCGTTGGTGATGCTGCTGCGGATACTGAAAAGCACCAAACGAAAAGTGCCCTAGACTGTCTTTGCGATCTGCTGGGAAGTCCAGGAATTGCAATTTGTCCACATCTCGATGTTTCTGGCGCGCCGTTGGAAAGGTCGCTTGGCAGTTAACAGCATTTTCCCCAGAAGACAGATTCTCCGAAAAGTATGGGCGATTTTCGCTTTGTCTGCTGGATGGCACATCACAGTGATTGGGGGATGATTTCCCGACATTCCTTCTTCGAATATTCAGAGCCTCTTGACGTCTGCGGTTCCGAAAGTTTTCGAAGCGTCGCTGAGTCTCAAGCGAACACGTTGAAAGGGCGTTCTCTGCATTGCCACGGCAAGAGCTCGCCGAGGGTCCAACGTTTCTTGAGAACGAGTTTCCATTGCATTCTTCTACGCTCAGTGGTGTACTAGAACTCGCAGGTTCGATGCCAGACCCAGATCGCTTGAAACTAAATTTGCGCAAGCCTGACAAGAGGATACCTTTGTCGGGCATCTCTGATCTATACTTCTTTTTTGTGAAGAAGTAGTTAGTGATTCGGTTGCAGGTAGCCAAGTTGTCCTGAAAGGGCTGACGTGGCCGCTTTTCGCATCTGGTCAGCGCAGTCGTCTTCTGAGCCTGGGTTCTTTTCGTGATGGAATTTCCCAAATTTATAGCTCGGGGGTTCGTGCTAAAACTCAGCCGATGAGGCGATGATGTGCTGCGCCGTCCTACCTCGGTAGACGTCGAACCGACATCTTTGTGGTAGGTCGTCAGCCTTGCCATCTTCTCTCGCAGCTTTGCCGACAACGGTTTGGGCCCAGCGCTACGGCTGGGATCTGAAGGCAAGGATTCTAGAACGCGGCAGTCTGTTCCTAGACTTTTCATGAGGTCGTTAACCAAAGGATATTTGCTTTTCTTCTCCCTGGAACAAGGGGCAAGTTTCGATGCCTCTCGCCGGTCTCCAGGACACGAGCTAGTTACGCTCGAAGGTGACATGTCCATGGGCGGAGAACTGTCAAAACAACCATGTGAACTTTTCAATGTGATGTTAAACATTTCCGACCTTGCTGTGTTTCGCTCATTACGAAAGTTGATATGTGTCGAAGAGGTGCTGTTTTGGGCACCTGGTGGCTGAACAAAGGCTTCGTTGGTTATAGGCTCCATGGTGCTTTCACTATCTTCTTCATCGCGTAGTTTTGGTCGCTTTGGAGGAAGAAGAGCTACGTCAGAAATCTGCCAACTGCACCGTGGTTCTACGCTGAAAAATCCATTTTCAGAAGATGATCCAGCCGCGTTCAGTCGTTCGCCCGGAACCTCGTCGCTGGACGCTGGAGCTTGGCGATCAACGTCTTCGCCTATCTGAATCTCGGTGTCCGACCAGTAATCGAGATCGTTGTTGCATGTATCCTGAAAAATGTCGCTGAAGTTGAGCGCTCGATTTGCAGGTGTCATATCAGTAGGACGTGGCCAGGTGTAACTCTTCTTCAGACTTCCTGACTTCTTGGGGAGCTACTACAGCCACCCTGCAAGCTCCCGAATCGTCCTTAGAGGTACTTGGCTGTGCTCTTCTAGGTCCCAGTTGACTCTCGTCCTCAATCTGCAGACTTGAGCAGCATTCGCGCTCATCGGGTACTGTCATCTCAGTTTCTTGCTGTACGCCCTGGTTTGCTGTCAATATATTTTCGGTATCCGCCAAGTCTCCGGGGATCTCTGACTCTTGGTACATGTACGGGAGGTCTGATGAAGCGCCATCTTCGTTTGTCGACTTCTGTTGTGTCTGGAAGGGACATTCAACTTGCGAATGCAAGACTTCTGCCAACTCGTGCTTTACCACCGCCTCTGACGGAGCTGAATCTTGTTGGGGATCACGTGATTCGCCGCAGGCAGAGGGAGGAGGGCTATCGCTGTATTCAAATTCTAAAGAAGCAAAACTCAATCCTGGCTGCGATCCGAACTGAGCAGTTGTCGGGACTGTGGTTGGAGAGACAGGAGGCGTTGAAGGGAAGGAGAGGGTCTCGGCCGTTGAATTGACATTAGCGACCGCTTCTGTCGATGCTAAGTTCATCAAAGGCTCCCTCTTGACTTCAGTTTCCGACACTTCGATCTCGGCTTGTGTCTCTCCTGAGCATGAATAAGGTTCCTGCTTGGCCTTGAAGGTTTCTGGCGCCTCCGCTGGCGGCTGGGGAGGAGGCCGGGGAAGGGACTGCGTTTCCAGGATAGCAAGTTCCAGAAAATCGCAGATCTGTAACGCATGAAAGATGTAATTAGGACTTTTTGCTCAAGAGGTCTTAAAACTTTCGACTTGTGCGATGTAGATCATGCTGAAAGTCAGTTACAGGCGCTTTATAATCAGCTACATCGAAATGTAAGTCAGATCAACGATTATCATTAACGTCTCTGGCGTTTGATGGCAGGTTACTACGTCCCCTGGGTCTGATGCTGAGGCACCTTGGTTCGGTATTAATTTGTCTTTACAAAAACGAAGCTACGTCTTGAAATTTTGCAAGGAAAAATGCACAGAATTACACATTCGATGAAATTTTCAAATCGCTACGTGTAGGTGCCGATTTTCCTGGTCGATTTTTAGCCGCTCTCGGGATTTCTACCACCCTGTAGAAAATACAAGGGAATTGAACGTCGCAAGTCGACGCAGACGACAGAGTGGGCGACTGTTGTATTTGTGGCGCCATCTCCCGATAGGCGCAGCTAGCAAACAACTTGGTCGTCTGCTTCCGACCGAGCGCGTCGTCTGAGAGATGGCGCCACAAGTACAACCGATCAGCATCAACGCCCGCCGTTGACCCTGTCAAGTTTGCTGGCCTCATTTTTCAAAGCAAGAGAGCTAAGCAGCAAGCCCCTGTTTTACTTAGGGCTGCGAGCTCAGGTTTTTATCTTGTAGACACGTTTTAAAAATGGTCATCTAGATAACGACTATAGTAGGTACTAGGTTACAAGTCAAGAACGTAGCGGCAAATGCCCCTCAAAGGGAATCATATATCCCTCCGCCACCTCCGCATCCAATAGCGTCCCATCGTTTCCGTGACGTTGCGGCCAACGCGCGAGGAGGGTCTTGCCTTTCTGTACATATTTGCTTTATCTTTCGACTTTGACTTAGCATTGAGGAAGCCACGAGAAGGAGATTAGAGTTTTGCCCCTTCGATGGAAACAAATGCGACTTTCGGGGATTAGGTTCCCCCTCCAAATGGATACAAAGGCTGCTTTCAGGGGCTCGGTTCCCCCTCCGTTGAATACAAAGGTCGCTTTCTTAAAAAGTGGGATCGGAGACAAGTTGGCATCACTCTGTAGCCAATAGCTATCCATTGAAGCGGAACAAGGAGCGTTTCCAGTGAACTCTTTTTTCGACTGCGGAGGGATTTAAAACCGGCGCATCACGCTTGTGGGAGGAGCTTCTCCTACCTTCTTAACTTGTAACCGACTATAGTGAGTCAAAAAAAAAAATGCCTCGCCTCTTCTTCCGGAAGACTAGCGAGAAGTTGGTCTTCCAAAACGTGAAGTGGACTGCCGTCCTCCGTGCCTTCGAGTTTTTGACAAAAGCGGGTGTTGTCACTGCGTACAAACCAGAATATTATTTTCTCTCACAAAAATAATAAAGATAAAGCATATAAAAAAATACTCAAAAGGACACTGAGAGTATGTACGCTCGTCAAGGTTTTTTATTTGTACATGACATATGAGAGCCCAACTACTCAGAGCACAATTTGCGGCTCAAAATTTGTTTTCTTTCCGCCCGAAAACCGCCGATCGAAAACTGGCCGGTTTGAGCCATGCACACTCTCTTCTTTGTAATCACGTACCGTTCTTTGTGGTTTAGACACACACCTAATATAATCAAGTGGTGGGTTATCGAAGGTACACACTCAATATTAAAAAGTAGAAAAAGAAAAATACGATACCTATCTTTTGTGACTTCTAAAAACTAAAAAAACGTTGAGTGAAAAAAAAGAAAAGTTGCACAGAGAACCGGAAGATTTCTGTGCATTCTGCGTAAAGCTCAACATGGCGTCGTATCGCGGGATTCGCGGGCTTGACTAGCCACCATAGCGTTAAGCGACAACGGCGGATGACGGGCGTGGGACCTCTACTTCAGAACAGTTAATTGAACGGGGTACCGGCGAATCTGTCTAGCTTCGAAAGAGAAATCGTTTACCGATAAAACCAATTGGGATTTATTCCGTGCGACACTCCCGACCACGCAGCCGATTCGCACAAAGACGTCGCCAAATCGTGGTCCCTTCTCCTGGCTGAAGACACTGCTCGTCTTACGAACACGAATTGATAAGAGCTTGAAAAACGCGCAAGCGTCAAGCATCAAGTGCGTTTCGTCTGCTTCGCACGGCCTGCCTTGGCGTTTTTCGTGCGACTTGCGACGTGCGCGTTTTTCGTCTGCTTCGCACGGCCAGAAAAACGAAGAAAAAAAAAACGCTTTCGGGTGTAGCCACGTGACTTCCGGTAACTCCTCTACATTTCTTCTTCCTCCCCAGTCTAGATACGGTTTCGAGCAGTTGCGTTTTCTTCTTCTTTTTTTTTTGACTTCATTAAAAATATACGTGACACTGTAGCAAAATATTGATTGGGTAGCCCTCTGACACCATATTCAATCGCCTAGCAAAAAAAAGAAAAAATACACAATTTTGTTTTTGGGGGTGTCAGTGTCCCTCTAACGAAATGTCCCTGTTTTTTTACTTATTAAATAAACACTATAGACAATTTAACATAGTGGCATAACGTGCTTTCTTTATTGCAAAGCTGCTCGGATAACAAGAAAGTTTTACTGGCATTTTAAACTGTATTTTAAAACGAAATGCACTAAAGATGTCGCGAACAAGAAAAACGAAATGGTCGGCTAGTCAAAGCGTGAAAGCTTTGACTTATTATCGTACTAGTATGCTGACGACACACTGATATGTAGTGCGTACGCTGTGCGGCACAGTACCGCAAACACGACATCGGCGGGTTTTTCTTTTTTATTTTTTTTTCTCGCATTTAGTTTGAGTGTGGCACTAAAGAGGTACTCCGGCGTTTTTCCCGTAGTCTCCGATTTGCCTAAAAGTTTGCTTAACACATCAGCAAGTACCACTGAAAAAGTAACCCGAATATTGGGCCAAAATATTTTTTTTTCGCGAAGTTATTCAATGTATAACTTTGGTCCTCACCCCGTTTTTCGAAGCGAAAGTTTCTACTGACAACAATGAAAACGGTCATGATTCAGTACGGTGGAATCCCCCGATACAAAGGGGTTAGCCGCATATCTAAATCCAAATCCAAAAGGCGAAGGCAGGGTTTCACTGTTTGGACTCTAGACTTTGGTACCAACTGATTACAAGCAGTTTCATAGTGTCAAATGAATGCTCTGGAAGCCCGCTACAGCACCCGCGCAGCTGCTTGAAACAAATGCTCGGCGCGCAGAGCCCATTTTTAGACCGCACGCTCGACCTGCAAGCCTGCCTTCCTCTGAAATCACGGCACTGAAAATAGCGCTTGCATTTGAATTTCGGTATTAGCATACCTTTCCCCCGCCGATTTCACAATTAACTATTTTGAATTTCGCGATACTAAATAGCATATCGGAAAAGGCCGGGGATTCGGAAAATATAGTTAGTTGGGGTAGCTCAAAAAAGTACCCCCCCCCCCCCCCACCCGGCCCCCTTTAACGAGCAGCGAATTTCAGTGATCATCTCTATACCTCAAACGAGAACTTTTCAACCACAAACCAAAAGCTTTTTTGTTGTCAACCTTTCAACTCTAAAAACAAAACAAAAAATGTATATCATATTAATAAAGACGGGAAAAAAATATTAATCGCATTGTACGTACTTACATCGTCGCGCTTCATGCAACTCAAACCCCAGAAAACATTCGATCGTCCCTTTAACACAACACAGGATGCGCCATCCTGTGTTCGCCATCTGGAGAAACGCGCCATCCGTGTTCGCAACTCCAGGGGAGACAGCGCCATCCAGCGGAGAAAACGCGAAGGAGGAAAACGAGGAACGACCGCCTCGCCCGCAACGCCGCCCCTCCAAGTATGGGGCCTGGTGGAAAGCGCCTCCCCACCGTTGTGTTTCCCTTGTCCTGTTCATTCTTTGTTCTGTCCTTGTCCTTTGCGCTTTTGTAATTAAGAAGAAAAAAAATCATCTGGATGGTATTTTATGAGCCGTCTGCTGACCTTTGTACGAATAACTTCATGTCAAAATACGGCGAGTCTTTTTATCGTATTCAGTTTTTTTTCGTATTTATAAAATAAGCGATCATCCTTCCAGAGACACTTCGCATCGCTGGAAAGATGATTGCTGTTATGAGATCGTCTTGGGAGTCCGTGACACTGATGCTCTGTCCAGAAGATACGCTCAAGAGGAAGGAAATTTTAATATTTTTTTTTTCCTATTTTGCTTCTTAAAACCCTTTTCAAGGAGACTCATATTTTATAAGCATAAAAATTAACCAAGGACAGACTAACAATATTATGCCATTATATTTAGGCCAAAAAATTTAAAAAGTGGGAGAGGAAAGACGCTCACTCACTGCAGCAAAGTCGTGAGTACACCACTGGGAAAATATCACAATATTCAATGATGGCAACACCTCCTAGCGGTTTCAGTTTTAAACACGAACCCTCAACAGCATGCTGGGAACCATATACTTCGAAACAACTCAGTGCCAGCTGCCGAGAAAAAGAAAAAGCAGACACACGGCAACATTTCACTTGTCAAGGTTGCTGTAGAAGAAACCGAATTTCGTCAACACGGACGGATTCAGACTGGTTCGCCTCTCATATATTAATACCCGTTAACGAGAAGTCTTTCTCCATTGATGCACTTGATGCTGGGCTGGCATGCACGAACTGAGCTACAAGAGCGAGGTGCAGAAACTCGTGCTGGCGCAGGTTCCCCCCACTCCAGAGGATCGCATTCAATCGTCTCGATCTACATGTATAGGCAAAAAAGTCATTTGCAAGCTTCATCTACCTTCTTGTGGCTTGTACGTTTTGGGGTTTTCTTTGCCAAAAGAACGTTTTCTGCTCTTTCCCTGCCAAGTCGTACGCGTCGGCGAAACCGACGCGTACGACTTCAACAACTGCTGCTGTGCTTGACCTCATATTAACAACATCGCCTGAGCTGATCTCCTCGTTAACTTACATGCCTGGTCTTAGTGATCATTCCCTACTACATTTCCTGTTAGACATTCCTGGACGCAATAAGTCCAATAACACGAAAACATTTTTTGACTATGCTAGGGCTGATTTTGACTCAATCAACAATGAACTTTGTCGTTTTCTAGAGGAATACATAGGTTGTTTTGCTGAGCACTCAGTTGATGATAACTGGTGTTTATTTAAAGAAAAAGTTATGTCACTCATGAACGCACATGTGCCCCTTCGCGTGGTATCTTCTTCACCAGAATCTCCGTGGTACAGCGTGACACTGAAAAAGCTGTCAAATAAAAAGAAACGACTATTTCGCTCTGCAAAGCTTTTGGACAATGTACAACGCTGGGAAGCCTACCATGTTGCAGCTAGCCTATATAAGAGAGCAATCGAAGAGGCAAAATTACATTACTTTAACAATACACTGCCGTCAATGTTACTTAACAATCCGCGTCAATTTTGGAAAGTTATTAACCCTCCTTCTAGTCCTGGCATAGTACTTAGGGACACCCATGAAGAGGAGGTGCCCAGTGAACTGTGTTCCTTTGTGTTAAATGATGTGTTTGTTGGATCTTTTTCATGCACGGTAACCTCAGATTGTCCGGTATTTAGAACTTATGATTTTTCGCCCATGTTTCCTGTTATCATAGACTGTGAAGGTATATCTAACATTATCGAAAACCTTAAAACCAATACGACAGCAGGCATTGATAATATTAATGCTAAGTTTTTGAAAAACACTAATATGTACTCATGCGTTATCTTATCTAAATTGTTTTTGCAATCACTTGAACAAGGAGAATTACCACAAGATTGGAAGGTGGGGAAGGTGATCCCTCTCCACAAAGGGGGCGATAAGCATAACCCTTTAAACTTTCGTCCCATTTCTTTAACAAGTATTCCTTGTAAAATCCTTGAGCACATCATTTATACTAACATTTTCAATTTTCTAGACTCAAACTCCTTTTTTAACTCAGCGCAACATGGATTTCGAAGGTTTTATTCATGTGAAACTCAACTCCTAACCTTTACTCATGACCTTCACGTAACACTTGACCGGGGTTCCAGGACTGACTGCATATTTCTTGATTTCTCAAAAGCTTTCGACAAGGTTCCTCACGCGCTGCTTCTTCATAAACTACGTAAACTTAACATAGATCTCAATATAATCGCTTGGATAGAATCGTTTTTATCAGACCGTTACCAATTTGTTCACGCTAACGGAACTAATTCTTCAACCTCACGTGTTAAGTCCGGTGTCCCACAAGGTTCCGTATTAGGTCCACTTTTATTTCTTATATATATTAACGATCTTCCCACGCATGTATCCTCTTCTATTAGCCTATTTGCTGATGACTGTGTAATTTATAAAGAAATCATTAACGACACTGACGTATCTGCTCTTCAGACCGATATTAACAACGTCACCCGCTGGTGTGATAATTGGCTTATGGAACTTAACACCTTTAAATGTAGATCCATGAGAGTGTCCCGTCAAAATAACACTTGTCCCTCCTACTGCATTAATAACTCCACCTTGCTTTCTGTGTCAACCTATAAATATCTCGGTGTTCATATAACTAACGATCTCTCCTGGAACATCCATGTCGAATATATCACTAACAACGCTAATCGCTTATTAGGCTATCTCAGAAGAAACTTTTCCCTTGCCCCTGTTTCACTTAAACTTCTCCTATATAAAACTTTAGTGCGCACCAAACTTGAATATGCAGGCTCTATCTGGAACCCTGGCGTATCCCTAGCGTCATCCATTGAATCCATTCAAAATCGCTCCGCACGTTTTATACTTTCTAACTATCACCGTACAGCTAGCGTCACCTCCATGAAAGCGTCTCTATATTTGCCCAACCTCTCCTCTCGTAGAAAAATAGCTCGCCTCTGCTTATTTCACAAGATTTACCACTTTAATCCAGCACTTCGAACCTCACTATTTTCAGAACCATCATACATATCGCCGCGCACCGATCATCCACTAAAAGTAGGAATCCCCTACTGCATCACCTCCACCTTTTATGCCTCCTTCCTACCCCTGACCTCTGTCGACTGGAATCGCCTTCCCGCATCCGTAGTCTCACTCACTGACGCTGCTGATTTTAAAACCGCCATAACTGATGTTTTCAATAATGTTCCATAGCAATTCTGTACCTTGTGTTTTGTTTTTTTTTGCGTTTTGTTTTCATTGTTCACTTATATTGATGTATTATTCCACTCCTCTCTGTAATGCCCTCGGGCCCTGAGAGTATAATAAATGAAATGAAATGAAATGAAATGAAAACAAAAACACACTTTCACGGACCGACTGATGCTCCCGCATTCTTTAGTTTTTTTTTTTTTTTTTTTTTTTTTTTTTTTTTTTTAGGGACAGCAGTTTTGGCGAGCTAGAACGTTCTAAAGCGATCTTTGGTGATAATCAAATCTTTTTTGACATAAAGAACAAATTTCGCCCCGATTGGCACCTTTTATCTAATAGAGTATAGTTTTTCTCCCGCAATACCTCCGATGATGCACTTCAGAGTGTCACTCGCTCATTCACTCTACACTGTAAAATCGCACACGTTTATGGGCCGCCTCAGCAAAAATGCAAATCCGGACCCTCGTATATTCGCATCTGATCCGCATCCTCAGCCCCTGGCACCCGCATCCGATCGCAACCAGCCATAACTGATTCATATGTATCCGTATACGCCAGTTTAGTTCGGATATCCGCGGATATGCAGGGCTCAAGACATGCAGATGGCAAGGTACCGCAAGAGCTGGATGTCCTCGAGGCATTTGTCGTCTTTGGTGAACAGTTCGTCGAGGTACTCGATCTCGGCCCTGCCGACGTGTTTCTTCAGCAGCTGAGGTAAGTCGGACTCGCCGAACGGCCTGGCAGAACACGGGATCACCGGTCGAGAGCTTTCTGCGATGATCTCTGCGAGGTAAAAGGTTACAGTGAAACCTCCCGACTCTGCAGGGCTTCCTCTGCCTACGGTCTACACGGGGCGTGGTATATACTAGGCTCACGCCGAGTGAGTTTTATTTTATTGTTTTCTCTGCTCGGTAGTTCACTTGACATCGCACTGAGAATGAATACGGCCGCGGTCAAGCTGCTAATAGTCTTAATCATACATAGCCTCATATCTGACAAAGACTGGCAGATCGCCATGAGAAGTGGCCGCCGAAATGGAAAAGGTGGAGCGGCAGACAGCGGATGAGAAGAGAGCCACGCGACTGGCGCCCCGCTGCGGCGAGACGCCGAAACACACTTCTCCCGAGCGAACAAGTGTGTTTCGGGCCCTCGCCGCTGCAAAAGCTGTGCGCTGACGTCCAGGTTTTCCGAGAAATGGCTCTTTGATGCTCTGTGCTACCAGTTGCTAGCGCTCCAAATCTGCGACCGGGCACTCTATGGCTCCGTCGTGGAACTGCCAGGCTTTGTGAGTACAGAGGAGGCTATGTCTTAATACATTGTAGGAAAAAGAAGAAAACAGACTGTTAGACGCTATCTGAGACGTGTTTTTTTCTTGGGTCCTGTCACATTGATCATACAAAACCTCTCTGCAGACGTGTTCGAAACATGCGTATGCATGAAGTAAGTCGGCATTTTAGATCGCCCTCACTCACCCTCACCCTCACAGCCCCACTCACCTCAGCTCCTCACTCACCCTCACCCTCACAGCTACACTCACCCTCATCCTCACAGTCACACTCACGTTCAGCCAGGCACGTAGCCAGGATTTTGTTTCGGGGGGGGCGCCCATGACACGATGCTATATGGGGGGGAGGGGGGAGAGGAGGTCTCAGCTAAATAGAAGATTTCGGGGAGGGGGGCCCATGCCCCCCCCCCCCCCCCCCCCCGCCCCCCTGGCTACGTGCGTGGGTTTTGCCCTTCACTCACTCTCACACCCCTCACGCACTCACCGCTCTCACGGCCCTCACGCACTCATACCCCTACGCACTCACGGTCCGCACAACCCTCACAGCCCTCACGGCGCTCATAAATTTTCTTGGTTCAGAAACTCACTCATTCTCACCTCACCTGTGAAGATGAGGGTGAGTGAGGTTGAGTGAGGGCCCTCATGAGTGAGGTTTGCCGAGGTATGGTCAGCAGTGTGACAGCGGCTCATCTCAGCGCGCTGGTCGTCCACCTCAAGTTGCTCGCTGAGGGCACGCATAGTTACTTTGTTTTGTCTCATTTATCCCGAACAGCTTCGGAATGAAATGGCCTTCCCCACTAGATGCTGCGATCCTTTGTACATGAACCTTAATTTAAGGGGGCAAAAAGTAATTAATCATCTGTCAAAATCAATACTTGTAACATCGTTGATAAGTATATACGTATATCTATATATATATATACACTTTGTATGATACCATCTGAAGGGAATCTCGGAGACAGTAAAGTGAAAGGAAGTGAAATCTTCCCTCTTTTACGTGTCTGTGTATTGTTCCTAATATTTGTCTCGTCACCTTTTTCTTTTTTTTCTTTTCTTTCGTTCCGAGGAATTGAGCGAAAGTCCCGTTCACACGCTTGCGTTTCCTTACGACAGAGTTCTTTTGATCACTTACGTCGAGAGAACACAAAGACAAGCTGGCTCCATCTATGAGGTGACCCTGGAAATGCATTTTACTACAGCTAAGGTTTCGCGGTATTCCCGAGATCAAATGTACGTACTATCTATAAAAGATGATCGTTTATAACACTGTAAAAAAATTTCAACCCCCCCCCTCCCCCCCCCCCCCCCCCACACACACACACAAAAAAAAAAAGAAGAAATGCGCGATAAAAAAAAAGGCAGACACGCGAATGCCCAGTGTTCCACGGCTACCCATAGTTACCGATAATAATCTCTGGAGAGGGGGAACAGGAGGACAAAGGACAAGCAAAAATCTTCACACACAGCCAGGTGACAGGTGCTTGACCGAAAAAATCCGCCGGGTCCTGGTATCGAACCAGGGACCTTTCCATTTCCAGTGGAGCGCTCTACCAATTGAGCTAACCAGGAGCTATAGACGTCAGTAGAGCAAACGGGTCTTATCAGCTGCCACCAGTATAACAACCAAAAAGGATGAACGGCCCGCAATTAATGCAAATGTGCAAGCGAGCTGGACAAGAATGACGACAATGATCCCTTGAGAAAGGGAACAAGAGGGACAAACGACAAAAACGAAATATCCAAACACAGCTAGGTGATTGGTACACGACCAAAAGAATCCGCCTGGTCCTGGTATCGCTGGGTTTGGAGATTTTCGTTTTTCCTTTGTCCCCCTTGTTCCTCTTATCAAGGGGTCATTGTCGTCATTCTTCTCCTGCTCTCTTGCACCTTTGTATTGGTTCCATTATCATCATAACCTTAAAAATGCGGGCCGTTCACCCTTGTTGGTGTTAAGCGCGAAACACATGCGCGTCCAAACTGTCCGATTCGGCGTGCGAACCGCCGGAACGACCTTCGAGGGCGAGGGTTTTCGTAGCCTCCGGTGCGACGAAAACCCTCGCCCTCGAAGGTCGTTCCGGCGGTTCGCACGCCGAATCGGACAGTTTGGACGCGCATGTGTTTGGCCCTTAAGACAGGTGGCAGCTGATAAAACCCGTTTGCTTCATTGACGTCTAACTCCTGGTTAGCTGAGTTGGTAGAGCGCTCCACTGAGAATGGAGAGGTCCCTGGTTCGATACCAGGACCAGGCAGATTTTTTCGGTCGCGCACCAGTCACCTAGCTGTGTTTGGAGATTTTTGTTTGTCCTTTGTCCCCCTTGTTCACCCTCTCCAGAGATTATTATTGTTATGACAATCGTTATGATAATTGCATCATCATAATAACCTATCGGTCATGATGATAATGCAATTAATGCAAAGGTGCAAGCGAGCTGGACAAGAATGACGATAATGATCCCTATAGAGGGGGAACAAGGGGGACAAAGGACAATCAAAAATCTCTAAATGAATTTCATTATCATCATAACCGATAGGTTATTATGATGATGCAATTAATGGAAAGGTGCAAGCGAGCTGGACAAGAATGTCGATAATGATCCCTGGAGAAAGGGAACAAGCTTAGACAAAAAACATACACGAATCTCCAAACACAGCTAGACGAGTGTACGACCGAAAAGAAATCCGCCTGGTCCTGGTATCGAACCAGAGACCTCTCCATTTTCAGTGCAGCGCTCTACCAACTCAGCTAACCAGGAGTTCGACGTCAGTGGAGCAAACGGGTTTTATCAGCTGCCACCAGTCTAACACCAACAAGGATGAACGGCCTGCATTTTAAGGTTATCATGATAATGCAATTAATGCAAAGGTGCAAGCGAGCTGGACAAGAAGGACGATTATGATCCCTGGAGAAGGGAAACAAGGGGGACGAAGGATAGGTGGCGTCGGCGTGCTTGAGAGATTTTAAGCCACACGGTCCTAAGAAGTCGTAAGTGTGTGACGGTGCCCGAACGCGCCTTTATCCCGTAAAATAAAAAGCCACCTGTTTTTTTTTGTTTTTTTTTTTGTTTTTTTCTGGTGCATTTTGACTTTCGTTGTAGTGGACATGAAGCGACACCTGTCGGCAACTTGTTCAATCAGGGTTCAAGGACCGCGGCCTCCGAGATCCTGCTCTTTTCTCGAAACACGTAAGCAGTGTTGGCTAAAGTACATCTAAAAAGTACTTGAAGTAAAGTACATAGAAAATAAAAAGTTATGTACACAAAAAAAAATCTGGTCGTAAAAGATTTTTTTTTTTTTTTTTTGGCTTGTCCATAAAAACCTATAAGGGGTACTTTTAAGCTTCCTTTTGGATGAGAAAGAGGTCTTCATCGCCCAGCTGTTATTCTAATGCGCCCGGGGGTGATAGTGCTTGAGGCAAAACCGTTCTTCACGAACTGAAATAAATTTTGGAGCGTCAAAAAACCTTTCAAGAACTCTTTCTTTTTTTTTTTTTTTTTTAGAGTGCGCACTTCAAGTAAATTAGTCAGTGGGGGCACTCTACTTGAAATAAAGTACTCTAAATAGAGCGTGCTTTCAGAAAAAAAGTGCAAGTACTTGTTAACACAATCTTTTATAATTCCCTTTCATTCCCCTATTGTATTTTTTGAACTGGTATGCATCGCCGCAGCTATTATCGGGGGTAAATCAGTTATTTTCTGAAATGGCGGCAAATATTGGATAAAGTCAAGTGGCCAGAGAGTTGTTGTTTTACTCTCGCTGGCGAACTATTTGACACAAACAACTTATAAGGTTCATATTTGTATCTGTCTAGCCACCATTACTTTACTCAGAGAAATGGCCAGATGACGTGTCGAAAAACGATTGCGTGTTTTCACATAACGATACGCCCTTTTTTTTATAGTTGGGGAATGTACAGGGTGTCACAAAAGAAAATTTACACGGTCTTTTTTACCGCAAAAATAAACTAGGCATCGCCGAACGCTCATTCTCCGCCCAAAGGTAGCGCTAGAGGTCACAACCAGATGGCAAAGTTTCAGCCCGATCCGATACTTTATTCAAAAGTTATAAGTGATTTTCTGAAAATTTCAATGGGAAAATGGAGCCCATTTTTGCCCGTTTTCGGTTTCTTGTGCCATAGAGCCCCATGTGTTCGAAAACTCCGTCGGCCGCCATTTTCCCATTGAAATTTCTAGAAAATCACTTATAACTTTTGATTAAGTTATCGGATCGGGCTGAAACTTTAGCATCTGGTTGTGACCTCTAGCTCTGCCTTTGGGCGGAGAATGAGCGTTCGTCGATGCCTAGATTTTTTTTTTTTTTTTGCGGTAAAGAAGACGGTGTAAATTTTCTTTTGTGACACCCTGTATTTTAAAGGCGGGAGTTGTCCTTTTCGCGAAAAATCACTAGAAAAATACTTTAAGTAACATGCAAATAAATGCTCAGAGAATGTACTTCATGTGAAGCACAGATTTGTTAAGCCTACTTGAAGTCGTACTTCAAACACAATGTACTTAAGGTACTTCCCAAGAATGCATATCAGCGTGTGGATTTTAAAGAAGGCCGTGGTTGAAACACAAAGGGGAGTATTTGTTTCAATTAGCGTTCTTATATTGAATTTCTATTATTAGAGATAATCGCTCAGCGGGGATTTCTTCTTTCAGGAAAGCATTGCGTACAAACGCACTCGGTTAAAATTGCGAACCGAGGCGCAAAAATGTTTTAGCAGATCCATGGCGAAGATTAAAATTAAATTAAGACTGCAACTTAGACTAGTTGGTTCTGACGCATACCGAGGCTTCACGCCAAAAGACAGGGATAACGAGTGAGGGGCAACGCAAAAACACCTTTTCCCGTTTTGCCAGACCCACTCTTTGTCACCGTGTTTTTTGGCGTAGAACCTCAGTATGAAGATTAAAGTATTTATGAAATTAACTTCAAAAACAGATACAAATATTTCAGTCGGAAGCGCCCTTAACACACACACAAAACGGTACTTTTTCTTTTATCCGGTAAGGTCATACTTTCCAGCGACAAACACACACTTACATGCGCACAAATAGAAATATATCTAGGATGTGTATACCTGAAGAAACCGATTTCATGAAACAGTTACTCTACCAAGAAAAAAAACTAAATGCAACGTTTACACGACTGGCGGCATCGAAAGGCCTAGCGGGAGTTTAGCAGACGCCGAATAATTTACGCAAAGTCGCAATATGCAGCACATGTCGGATATACAAGGTACGACGCCGTCACTTTTTCCACCACGGCGCAGCTAGTTCGTGCGTGCGTTTCGAGAACAAAGACCGTCACGTCATATCTTGACTAAATCAGCATCTTACAAGCGAAGATATATTTATTTTGTGTGGGCTAAATTTCCGCAAGTTGGGAGCTTCGGTTAGACGAAACAAGGAACGGGTAAACAACAAATCATACATGAGCTCACAGACGGCTAAAGCGATCACACGAAACAATAGGAGCAACTTTTTAATTTCGTGATGTTTTTGACGCGAAACGTTATTTGGCTATACTGCGTCTCATATCCTACGACGGACTAAAGCCCGATGCTACAGGCCGCCAATCCAATCACGAGCCTGTCATAGGCCACGTGGTATATTGGCTCCGTTGTACGTATCAATGCGCCAAGACGCGTCATGCGGACGCGAGTTTTTCGTCTGCTTATCGAGCCCTCTCGGAGGCTCCGTCCGCTTGCTACCACTGAAGTCTACCGAAGGGAGCCTGAAAGCGACGTGACGAAGAGAGCCCTGGATTTAGTTCAATAGTTCAATAGTTCAATAGTGGTTTATTGCACACGTGAGTAGACCTTCAGGCGTGCACGCGACAAGGAAAGGCAGGGAGCCCATGCACACTGTGTGCCCTCGTCGCCCACCTCGAGGCAATTTGATCTATTTACAAAATAGAGTGATTTCCCTACACACCCCCTAGGGAGTGTGTGTACACCCCCCCCCCCTTTGCTTTTCACACTCCTCTATTCTCAATGCCGCCACCGCCACCCCCCCCCCCCCCCACACACACACACACACACACTAATTTCAATTCGAGGAAACCCCTGCCGGGATCAGAATTAGTGGCCATTAGGAAATGAAGGTGAGCCGGATCGAGTGTGATTGGATGGATTGTTATGGCTAAGGCGAAACTACACTTGCTAGCGAAACGACCACGACCGGCTTTAGGGCGACCTGCTCACTCCGCGTGTCCCTATGGGAGCGCGCGGGCCAAGAAATATCACGTGAACGACTTGGAGGGACCGGGTGTTCCGCTTGGCGCCGCCCCAGCTATATCATAGTTTTCTCGAGCAGAATAGTTAGTATTGTGAGCTAAGCATCTATAGTGTGCATGTACGGGTGTACAGGATGGTGCATCCAGTCCGCCTGCTGGAGCCCACTCCCGTGATCGGAATAAAATATGGAGTTAGATGCTCCGCAGGTGTGCCGTGACGCTCTTGGTGAATGTTCGAAGTGAGACACTATCGATTGGTGGTGAACTGGTGACTGGCGGGGGGACCTCCGAAGTTGCACTGCACGGGGTGCGAAGGAGTTCTATAGACCTTTCCAATGTTTACAAAATCACAGTCCAGCGTGCGATCTTCACAGCCCAGCACGTGCGTGTTCGTCGCCTCGGAAAGCGAGCAAAACACGCGCCACACGCACGAACGCTCAAAATGGCACCGGCCACAAGCTCGTGTTTGGAAAGGTCTATACTTCGTTTCACCTTATCTGCGAGCGAAGCCAAAGCTAGAAGCGCAAGACCAGCGCTTTTTTGCGTTTCTCCCCAGCTCGCGCGCTCGAGCAAAGCCTGAACGCACGGAGCTTTCGTGCTCGCGCCTCCAGCTTTGCCTTCGCTCGCACATAAGGTGAAACGAAGTATAGTGACGAAGCGTACGGGTTAAAAGAGGCTGCAGTCCACCAGTGCTAGTACGCCGCAGGGAGGAGGCAAAAAGAAGCGAGGAGTCCGGTAGCGGAAAAGTGGCTAGGAGCGATGTTAAAGCGGGTCCCTGCCGACTGGACGGAGGAGGGGCAATGCTCGATAGGATGGTGTTCGGGGGCCAAGTTGGAGCCATAATAAGGAAGGAAGCGCGACGTTGCACCGACTCGAGGGAGGCAACAAGTTGTCTGGTTGCCGAATTCCACACCGAGCAGCAAAACTCCAGGATGGGCAACAGCAGTGCTGTGAACAGCAATCTGGGCACATCGCGACTGGCTCTTCTTGTGGACCGAATGACGAAGCCAAGGAGTCACCTTTCCCCGGACACGACGTTTTGGACGTAGCGATGGAAATCTAAATTCTGGTCGATGATGACACTTAGGAAGTGGATATGCGCTGTACTTAGGATCTCCACTCGGTTCAGGAAAAGTGTTGGAGGGGTCGAAGGTTGGCGCGAGGCAGTGATGTGCATGGTAGCGCATTTGGTTTAAGTTTAGGGGAAGTTTGTTATCTTTTGACCAAAGAAGAATGCGATCAAGATCCGCTTGTAGCTCTTTACCGAACGTACAATCGCAATAACGACGAGAAAAGTTTTTAAAATACAGCCGATTATCGTCAAAACGTCGCCGGTCGGGGAGCGGACACACATATACTCTGTTTCAAACTTAGCGTGCAACGCTGTCAAAGCTACTGGCGCGAGCGTGGGGCTTGATCTCGTTGATCATTTGCACGCGTTCTCGCGCAAACAAAACCATAGATGAAGCCACACCAGGCCACGCGCTCGCGCCAGTAGCTTTGACAGCGTTGCACGCTAAGTATGAAACAGAGTATATATATACACACGCGAAAGCGTCTGCTAGCGTGGTAAGCTACGGCGCCAGTAAACGCGGTGGCGGTTCAGCGAACTAGAGAAAGTACTAAATAAGCAAAAGCAAATGCGGCGCGTCGTGGAAACGACTTTATGTCAGTGTTGCCTGCGCGCCCTCCAACTTCTCCAAACCTTTGACATGCGTACAAAATATGACACGAATGCGTATGAAACTAACATTAAACTACTTCACCAATATAAAATATCGCGCTGTCACAACAGAGAACCGTATATGCGTAAGATTAGTGCTCTTCGAACTCCACGTGTCGGAATTTCTCTCGCGCACTCTTTTGCAATGCGGATGCCAGCGTTTCTGAGGTAGTGCTCCGCCCGCCAGCCTTCGGGCCCTAGGCCATCGTAGGGTGCGTGAAGCGGCATTTGGTGAAGCCGTGGCCTCTGACGTCTCATAATGCAACGCGCGCGGTGTTGCATTATGGGCGTCTTTAAATGGACAATGACAGGGCATTTATGAATGCCGACGTTTTTATTTGTACATGACATACGAGAGCCCAACTACCCGATCGAGAACTGGCCGGTTTGAGTAGCGCTCACTCTCTTCTCTGTGGTCACGTGCCAATTTCTATGGTTTAGATTTAGACACAACCACCAAAGAGAATCGAAGCCGTGGGTCATCGAAGGCACACATTCAATACTAGAAATAGAGAATAAAATATTATACTCATTTTTTTGGAGCTTCTAAAAAACAGCAAATACGTTAATTAAAAAAAAAAAAAAAGTTGCGCAGCCGCGTGACTTCCGGTAACATTTTCCTCTATACTTCTTCTCCCTCCCCAGTAGAGTTTCGGTTCCGAGCAGTTGCGTTTTCTGTGTTAATTAAAAAAACATGTGGCGTTTTAGCCAAATATTGATTGGGTTGTCTGCTAACACCATAACTGATCGCCTGGCAAAAAAAAAAAAAGAATGTATATATATATATATATATATATATATATTTATTTTTTTTTTTGAGGGGGGGGGGGGGGAGGGGGGTTCAGTATTTCTTTAAGCGTGAGCTACACCCGGTTAAACCAATCATGCTGCTTTCACGCACACTAAATGCACCGTGATCCGGCGCCCCCCCTCCCTCTTTTTCTTTTCTGAAAAAGATTGGTTTAGCCGCGGTGATAACGACCGGTACACAAGGACGACGAACGCCGCGATGACGGACCTTTGGCACTGTTCTCTGTGGCAAACTACGCGCGTTCGTTGCAAGACCGAAGTTCGCGTGCGTATTTTACAAGCATTCATCGGTGAAAGATGCGCGCACAATTTATTCATAAAGGTGCCGTGAACACGTAAACGAAGCATTTAAAATGCGTTCGCTTTCGGGGCATCCTTTTTAACTATATCGACCGGTTAGAAACTTAAATTCAATAAACGCAAAAAAAAAAACAAGAAAAAACGAGGACAACAGAAAAGTTAAAAAACAGGAGCGAAAAAAAAAAAAAATTACCGTCTAGGGTCTCTTCCTCAAGCTTGCGGAATGCCTCCTCGAGAGCAAGGTAGTGTTCGTGGGGTGAGGATGGTAAAATAAAATCCACTTTCCTGTAAAAGAAAAAATAAAAAAAAATAAAAGGAAATTGTAACGAAAGTGAAAAGATGCCTCGCTATTTTTGGTTTGTTGTGTTTGTAATAAGCAAGATATATATATTTCTTTTTGTTTATTTTACATACCTAGGTGAGATCTTGGACGGCATTGGCAAATCCTCTGGACGACTCAGCTCTTCTAGGATCCTGGGGACACATTCTGCAGCCGCCTTCAGAGCTTCGTTGTCTGGCGGAACTAGTTTAACAAGAAAAAAGAAATGAGCGAGAGAGACAGAAAAAAAAAAAAAAAAATTGGAAAGAGCGCGGTGATAATATATATTTGTATATAACATTAAGAACGAAGAAGAAACAACACAGGTGAGGATGTGTTGTCATTTCCTTGTTTATTCTTTCCGGGAATCGCATACACTCTAAATAAATATATAAAAAAATAGTGTCGCATGTTCCCACACTGTGCTGCCATTTGCTATGTGAAAATGTCAAGGCGAGAAAACTTGCCATATTTTCATTATAGACCAAAAAGCTAAAGTGAAAAAAATAGACAAAAAAAAAAAAGAACATTGCTGTGGGCTATTGAGACGTTCTATATCGGAACAAAAAAATATTCTAGTTCTCCTTTGTATGGGGGAGGGGAATAAATATTTAATTACTTGCAAGAACGCTTGTTCATTTTTCCTTCAAAAAGGTTTAAATCCGTACTTGAAAGGTTCGTTTTTATTTGTAACTTTTGATCGAGCTAAGCGTTTACTTAAATATTCTCACGAATTTCTGACTTACAGAGAAAAATGGGACCGTCCGTTGGTAATAAATCGGGCTCTACCGGCACAATCGTCAAAGGACTTCCCGCATAGTTCACGAGGTACGCCGAACGAACGTCGTTCAGGCGTTTTTCCGAGGCCTGGAATCAAAGGAGACGGATTTCGGGAGAACACAGTCACGTGAAAACTGGCTAAACTGTATAGTTCGACTTTCTTTGGGCCCAAATATTTACCTCGCGCAAGAAATCAACGCCGTGAAACTTGAAAACGCCTCCATATCCTGGCATCATCTGCAACCGGCCGGGCGTGACCGCAATGTCGTCTGCTTCATATGCTTTCGGTGGCGTCGTAGCAACGATAGCAACGAAACAAATAAAAAATGCAAAAAAAAAAGAGAGACTTGGTTTTACACGCAAGAGTAGTGTTCTATTTTATCAGTAATTTACTGGTTAGCTTGGTGTAGTGATTATCCCGAGGTATTAGAGCAGCATTCCAAACCTTTTTATCTCTGATCGCCAGACGCGTAGCAACGGTTCAGATTTCTTTGCCTAGCAACATGGCGTCCAAAGCGTCCTTAGCTTCCCCGTCTCCAACGTGGACCTGTTTACAACCAAATCTTGCTGCGTGATCTCAAAGAGAGCAGTGTACATGCGCTTTCAAAACGTACTAAGACAAGCTACAACGAGACGTTTTTGTGCTATAGTAACTAAATTTCTTAACGTAAAGCGTGTAAATTTCATATATTTAAAAATAAATGCACTCTGACGAAGGTTCTCCGTTACTATGCAACCACCGCGCAGCGATACATCATCGATGTTGTGTTGCGGCAGTTGGCAACTGTTGCCCTTGGAGTCAACGCCATAACTACGGAAGCTGCAACGGCTTGGTAACCTGTCAACAAAAAGGTGAATTTGCTTGGGAGTGCCGTATTCCGCGGCGCCTTGCTGTCACAACTCAAAGTTTTGCTTCCATCCCGATCGGAGGTTCGCTGGTCGGTCCCGAACTCCTCGTCCTCCCTCGGGGACCACTGAAAATGGCGATATTTCGAGAGGCGTGCTCAAGCTGCGCGACCGTTCCTCTCAATACGCCGTTACTTCGAAACGCGGTGACACGCGGCCTGCGATACGTTTTGCTTACCGCTCGCCGGCTGCCCGATCCGTTTCCGAAGATCTCTCGCCACACTAGCGGCGTCCAACGAGGCGGCGATCTGCGTTTAATTTTCCGTCGAATGTGTTACGACACTGATATGACTGCCCGGCGCTCCTACGTGAAATTAGTGTTTACGCCGAACACATAATTTTTCTTGTTGTTGACCGCGCTGACATGGCTTTACGCTGCTACCGGTTGCCTGCAGGGCAATGCATATTTTAAATGGAACACATAAATTTTTTATTTTTTATTTTATCAAAGGCTTAGTCATCAGTGAGCTAGTTAGGGAAAGGGGGGTGGGAAGGAGGAGGGAGGGAGGGGGTCTCGGGTCTGGTCTGGTTTTGGCAGATTCACACAGTTTAGAGTCCGTTCATGAAGTGCCGTGTGCACTAAAAGATCACCGTGTGAGTCGCCAGGGCCTTCAGTTCAATGACTCGTCATTTAGATAATTGGAGCAAGTGGACACACTGCCACCTGAAATGAGACCATAAACAAGCTAATTGAATAAAACAAGGTCATTGTTCGGTTTTGAGGAGGGTGGAGGGGAGGCGAGAGGGTATGGGGGGCAGATTCATATTGATTAGACTTGTCATAAACTACAAAATGCTTTTGTAACAGATGCCGCTGAGTTTGATGCGAGTCATTATTTCTTAGATGCACTGACACCCTTTTTTGTCTGTGGTCCATGTTGTTGACTGCATTACTGACTCATGATCAACAACTGGGAGCAATATTCGGCAGGCATGTTCTATTTGATGGCCACTCATTTATACCACGACAGGGACGGAGAATATGGTTTGCATTTATTGATTTCAGTGTTCTTAGTTTGATCGCTTGCCGTTCAGATGAGGCTACTTTGGCTCTGACGGCCCCTTTAAAACTCAGTATTGTAGTTTTGATTTTGTCACCTCCGGAAATATGCATGAAGAAGTGCATAGGAATGCACAATATTTTACGATGGTTTTATAAAGTAACTTTGAAACTCCAGGTGCACTAGACCCTGCAGTTATACTCGGCATGCCTGCATGACCCAATTAAAATCTTTCACAGATATGAGGATGTCGCCGTGTGACATGCAACACGATAACCTACTTTTCTGAGCGACGAGGCATAAAATCGGTACCTCTAATAAAACAGATGCCTATTGCATAGAAGGCACCATGTAACTCAGATTCTGTTTGCACTTTTAGTTCTTTCGTGTGACATGGCAGATGTCCGTAATATATCTGGCACATTAGCCTCCAGAATTTATTTTTCAGTGTGTTCCATTAAACTTCTTTTACTCGTTCTGTGGAATGATTTTGTCTGTTTGTTTATTGGTGTTGCTTAACTTGTAGCACCTAACGACATTGTTGGGGAGGAGTAAGCTATAAGCAAAAGTTGCAGGCTTTGCCAGAAGCTTTGATAACATCTACAACAAATAATATAAAAAATTAAAAAATTACTTTCTATGCCTACATTAGGAATGCTTCTCAAATGGTGCAAATGTCTCCTCTAGGCCTGCTTGAAACGGGGCAACTTTCCCCGCAATTTCGGTGTTGCTGGCGAGTTGTTCCCTAGCTTTCTCTAGATTCTGGCGCTGCGACACAAATTGCTCGGATCGCGTCTGGCTCGAAACGGACGAGTAACTTGGGCAACTCGGAGACGTTTGAAGCGGCGGCAGCCAATCAGGGACGCAATATTTTTATGTGACACCCCTGTGGCAGTGATGATGACAGTTAAAGACTTGGTTCTGGTTGGTTCCGATTTGAAATGGATCATCTTTGGGAACAGAGCGTTTTAGAAAGATTAGTTAGTATTCTCAATGCCATTTAAAGATATAAAAACATGTTTATAGTGCTTAAGTGTGTGTCTAAATAGTGCAAGAAAATTAAAATTAATTGATGATGATGAAAAAGCGTAGCAATTTGGTGGCTGCGTGTGAACGCGGGCAGCCCGTGATGCTGGTACTGCGACATCAAGTTTCTGGGAGAAATTACTTCGTCTGAAGCGGGCCTTACAATGGCCACAATATACGCTATGTTGAAAGAAAAGAAAAAAGTCAATCAGGGAGGTGCAGTCAAAAAGACTTCTGGTCTATGTCACTGCACATAAGTGCACTTTTCTGCAAACCAGAAAACTTTAAAAAAAGGGAAGCTAATCAGACCACACTTTTTGCGGTTTAATCTGAGGAGAGTTCAGGGCATACATGATGGGTAAAGCCGAGTTTCACTTGTCAACAAAGCAAACTCGTCGGAGGTCATCAAATGCATTGTCGGACTCCGCCCGAGACGTCGGTTGGTTGACCACGAAGGGATGAATGCCGCGAGCAAAACAACGAAATAAACTTTGACGCAGACTTTTCAGTTTCCCCTCCCCGGCAAAAGCGGAAGAAAAGAAGCACGCGGTCACTAAGTACAACTGTCAACGTGGCAGTGCGTCTGTCCTGTCTTTGGCCAAAAAAGAAGCGTTAGAGTTTTAATTATGCACAAAGAGTGTGTTGGTGTGGTTCAACATTGAAGAAAGAACAAACGTCTAGGACAAAGATAACACAAGATGTGCTTGTGTTGCCTTTGTCCTACATGTTATTCTTTCTTCAATTTAGAGTTAAGCTTTCCAGAATGAATTTCGAGGCCCGTCGTTTCTTCCTTTAACAAGGGTGCGGATGCCACATTTAACTTCAACGAGCTTGTTTCTGGTGCGGATCCTGGAGCACGTCTCCGACTGGCGTCTTTAGTGTCCCGTTTGCCCACGCGTCGAAAGCAGTCCCGAAGTGGCAACAGACGACGTTGCAAAAGCTGGAGTGTCGTGCTATCGGATGTCGCGATCCCGGAGGTTGGTCATAGAGGTTCCGGAAAGAAGCACGAGAGAATGCGAACGTCGCCGTCGTCGCGGCGTCCCAACTCTTGGTTGGCGAAGCTTCCGTGGTTTGTCAAGCGGGAGAGAGACCTTCAGCAGAACAGGCATCTGCCACATCCAGCACCGTTGCCGCGATACCGCTGGGATCTCGGCCAGCGGCATCGCGGCACATTCACGACGTCGTTGGGCGGAAGTCGAGGGACTTCTTTTTTGGACGCAGTAAACATGCCGATTGAAGACGCGTTCCATGTGCCGTAGTTTTGTGGTGCCGACCTCTGACCCTCTCACTCTCTCTGGTGTCCTTGCAGGGACTGGGCGTTGGTTCGATGGAAGCGCAGGGCTTCATGCCTGACATGCAGCCACTGAACCCCGGACGTGTCCAGCAGAACTCTCCCGTCCACCAGGCATCCCAGCAGCAGGCCATGCAGTCCCCCGTCTCCCAGTCCTCCCAGGTTGCCCAGGCGCAGGTACACCTCATTAAGCCGCAGGCATCCCGCACTGTTGACCGCATCTGGCATTTTAAGAAGCGTCTGATGACCCGATGCCTCGGGAGGACGGTTCCACGGGCAGAGGATTCTTTAAAGGGCAACTCTGGTCGGAGACAAAACCAAAATAAATGGCTGGTATTGCTTTTGTGGCACGAATAATGATCACGGCCGAAATATTACGTCAAAGTGAAGCCGCATACTCCACTAAAACCAATTTTAAAGATGCGACCTGCTGTTCTTTAGCGGGCGGCAGGCGAATAACCTTTTAGTCGAGGAACACTGGCACAGCACCCTTGTGACGTCACATCGCAGTGGAGCTGCGGTTAATTGGTTCTACCGCATACCGCAGCGGCACGATGACGTTACGTCGCAGCCGTACGGCTGCTAATCAGTGTTTCAATCTATCTAGCGGATAGCTTTGGTTTTGCCATAGATGCCCGAAACCAAATTTTGAGCCATGATATTGAATAAATATATTCATGATATTGAATAAAACCAAATTTTGAGCCATGAAACTACACACAACATCGAAAAGAAAAATGATACCTTGTAATTCAGGGATACTGCCTGAGCTGAAAACTGTTGAAATCTCAAATTAAAAAAAAAAATATTGACCAGAGTTGCCATTTAAGAAACGAGACAATTTCAATCCGCTAAAGTATGGTGTTAAGACTCCACCCGATTATTGTTGCGCTTTAGAAGGGCAAAGATAAGGTCGAACTGAAACCGGACGTAACGTTGCGTTCAAAGATTTTTTATTTTAGTTCACTGCATTCTTGATGTCTCTGTGTTTGTAAAAATCGTGCCTACAAAATACCTTGTCGTTGTCGCATGTGGCCGAGGAAAAGAAAAGGCGGGGAAAATCCCGAGCAGCCAATTCTCGACGGAAGCTTTTGTCGAGGAAGGAAGCTGTTATTTTGAGTCGGAAATAACGTTCGTCGAACGTTGGGCTCGAATGGGTCGTGTTTCTGTAAAAATCTCGAGCCTGCATTATTTACTGCCTTCTCGGTGACCCTTCCGTCGATGTGGGTCTGAGGGGGAGGTATTTGTTCAGTCTGTCGCCGGAGCCGGCTACGCAAACGTTAAGTGTCTTAAAGTTGTCGGACATGGCAGGACACTTTTTGTTTCTTCCAAACAATGAAAGTAGTACTCAATAATATTTAGCTTAGTATGCCTAGAAAAAAAGATTATTGTGCAAGAAATGTTTTACACAAATCCGTGATTGGACATAGCAGGCCGAAGTCCCCGTCAAATTTGTATTTTACCGGTCTCGGTTGCTGCGCTCAAGTTTCAGACGTTGCTGTTGCCCTGTGCCCGAATGAAACATCCAAACCTGATCCGTGGCCAGACGATGACCGACTGGAGGCGGCTCAAACTTGGATCGTCTCCTCGTGTACCTCCCACAAATAATACCGCTGTCGCGTGGCACATTTAGATGTTCTTCTAGCAGCGTGTACAGAGGCCATGTAGGCTTTTGTTCATTGCGGGTCAAGATAAAGGGAACGAGCCCCTCCCATTACGTTCTGTGCTTGCCATTTTTGTTATTAATATATTGTTATTCTTATTCTTCTTCTTATTATTATTATTATTGATGGCTTTTTCCTCTCTGCTCTCCTTCTCCCTCCAGCATTCGCTCTGCTAGAGAGAAAAGAGTGGAGGGCTTTGATGGGAGGGTCTTGTCCCGCTTTCAGTTTCTTAATTTACCTACGACAGATTGTAAGCGAACCAAAGATGCGGTCATTCCTCCCCGACTGACGCCGGCCGCTTTCTCTCTCGACAGGTGGTTGTGGCAGCCGCCAACCAGCAGGTGGTGCCTTCCTCGTCCCCCGCCGAAACGAGTCCCCAGACGACCGTGGTGCAGGTGTCGTCGTCGAACGGGGCGCCCCAGTTTATCGCCGTCGCCGGTGAGGAAACACCTTTTCTTTTTTTTTTCTGCAGCTTTCCAACGGATTTAGACCCTTTTGCGGGGCGACGACTTACTTAACCCATAGCATGCTAACTTTTTTTTAATGTGTTCGCATTACTGCTCTGGAACATGCGCTGACCTTGGACTGGTTTGGAGCGCACACGTTCAAAGTGCACAACGTCGCCACGGGTTGGCCACAGCACTAGTAACTGAAGATTGCCGTCGGCATATCCCCTTCGTCAATTTCGGAGCCTTGCAGGGGGGGACAGCGGGTCTGAGCCGCGTGTCAACTCCCCACCCTTCCCTTCTGACCACCCTTACACGCCGCATCGCGACACCCCGCCGGCGGCCCAGGAGAAGGGAGAGAAGGGGATTTGCGAATGTTCACCCTGCGGGAAAGTGCCGAGAGGCTGCCTTCACCGTGCTTTGTTATATGTAACTGGTGAGCGAAATGCTCACGCATATCTTTCGAGAGTCAGGGTGGCGGTGGCAGCGATTTCGGCCCATTGTTTTCCATAAGACATGCCACAAAACTTGATATGAAATTCGCAGTGTACCAAGAAAATTAGAAGAAACTTTGCTCGACCGGCCCCTAGATGTTGTTCGTTGGTCTCACTATTATTTCCCGGTTATCTGGAATTCAATAGTGTGCGGTACTGCTGGAAACGTTCACGAATGCGGAGTGCGACAAATATCTAGGGGCTAAGTAAATTGTACCTTTACTTTTGCTCAAAATTGGCAATTCTAAAAGTTTACAAGCCGTCAATGAAGTGGTACGACTCATCATCAGAAATGGTAGACCACTTATCACTTTCAAATAAACGTTCCTGTATTTATTCATCAGCTAAAACATACCCCTGCATTGCAGACCCTTCCCCCGCACTTTGCAGATCAGTTTTTTCTTTCCTCGGTCAATAGAGCCTTCTTTTAGTGGAAATGAACATTCAAAACAAATACCAAATAACCGGAAGGGGGCAGAGCATTAGTGATAGCACTTCTATTTGCTGGAAAGCACACAAAACAAGCTCTGAAACCCAAACACGAGTCACACTCGTGATTAGTAGCCAAGATGTTAATTGGTGAGTGCTGTAGCTTGTTCCGTAAACGTTTGGTGGGATAGGTGCGGCATTCGTATGGCCGAAACAACCCCCCATCACTGTGGAGAAGTTTCTTCGATTGATTGTTTTAGGGGGCAGGGAATCATCTGTTTTTGAATGGAACTTGTTCGGTGTATTGTTCAAGTCTGGTGTGTGTTAAAGTCGTGAAATTTAAATCTGGAAATTATTTCAATTGTTTTTTAGAAGTGTGTATCACTCCCAGATACAGTTACATTTTTGCTACGCAAAGTTACCAGCATGCGCCGCCATAGAATGCACAAACCTATTTTTTTTTGGATTTTGGTCATGTAAAAAACACTATTGTAGTGCACATTGTTTTTTTTTCAATGGAGGTATGAAAATTTGTGAAGTCTCACTTTGTAACAAATACAAAAGTTTGGCCCAGAAAAGAGAGAGTGGCAGTCCAAAAATCGTTTGTTCGTTTTTAATGTTAATTCAAAAATCGTCTTTCTCGACAGAAGGGACTTTTTGTTACATTTCCTGTTCCACTGAAACAAAATCTGATAGAATTGTTTGCTCCGTGCCGATGACCAGCATTCGCAAGAACGGGTGCAACCATTAAGGCCCGTTCACACTCTTGCGACCTCTTAAACCTGGGTTCCTTAAAACTTCTTAAACCAGAGGACACACTGGCGCCATCTATTGGGTAGCAGTGTAAACTCGGTGGTCCGGCATAGTTTTTTATTTCTCTCGCGCATTATCCTTTCTTTCTTGGCTCGAAAAACTTTTGTCAATGTTATAAACGAGCCTTTCTATGGGTATTACGCATATTTGACCTCGGAAATCCCGCAAAACCTTCGCTCTTGTGAAATGCAGTTCCAGGGTCACCGCATAGATGGCGCCACAATGCCAGTGTGTTTAAGTGTGTTCCCTCGTTCTAAAAAAATTTAAGAAGTTTTAAGAGATCTCGTCTCTCTCAGTCATACTCGGTCGCAAGAGTGTGAACGGGCCTTTATATTTTCACTCTCCACTAAAACTGACCTCGGCGATCGCAAGGGCCACATTGAGTTCGCGTGCATCTTTGTTTCGTCAACCGGCTTCACTCTTTCTCTTGCGTAACTTACCCTCTACAAATGGTGCCACGTAACACGGTCTCATCTTACCAGGAACCTGTGTACAAATTGTACCCCAGTCAGCCCTCTCTGAAATGAAGCCTTTCCTCCCATAACTTCGTATTCTCACAGTGGCCCGTTGCAGTCCGGCTCGCAATTCGTCGTTCCAGATGTGCGAACTCGCACTTTGGAGTCAACCGATTGTACCTAGCCCAGAACCCGCATCCGTCCGGACAGTCTCCGTCCAGCCGTGCAGCGCCGTTCCGTACCGCTTCTAACGCCTTCGGTCGGGACCTCGTTGCAGTTGCGGACCCGGACAGTCAGACGGGGGGCACCGTCACCTTGCAGCCGACGCCCACGGTGCACCCGACGTACGTCCAGTACGTCGACGGCACGGGCGACCCCAACCTCTACACCACGACGAACGGACAGATGTGAGTGGTACACCGCAGAGCGCTCGCCGAAAATGAAACTGACCAGTTGCAGTTGTAGTTATTCTAAGGTGCCTGCGTGCGTCTTCGACTGAAGCGTTTACTGTGTCCAAAAAGTTGGTTCCTTGATTCCCGCCCGATGACGTGGTAAAAGTGTCGAACTCCCTCTTACCTAGGAAAAGAAATCCCGATGTTGAATAAAACCCAGCGAGAAATCACGGCATGTTTATTTTCTTTGCACAGCTTTGCACTTGCACGCAATGAGACGCGTGCACGAGCGTCACTTAGGTTCTTCGGAACCTTCGTTTGACGACGAGTGCTCGTTGCTGTCCGCGTCCCACGAAGCGCCGAGATGCCTCTCCTGCAAAACCGCTTGCGTGCCGTTTTGCCCCGGAGCAACTTCCACGCCAACCACACCCAAGCTGAAACAATCGGAAGTGGCAGTCCTCGCAAGCGACCGGCGGGTGTCGGATTATCGTGCGTTTCTGCGTGTGTGTCAGCTTTTCACTTGAGGCGTATGTTGGACTGGCATCTGCTTCCGCTCATTCTCGCTTGGGGAGCAGCAACAACGATCGCGACACAAGGAACAGAAGTAGCGCAACAAAAGTAAACGGCGCCGGTCACTTATAGTTGCCAGGCTTTTTTTTTTGTTTTTTCATCAGTGACCGGTATATAAGACAAGGGTCAACTTTTTCTTGTGCATTTCCGGAAAAAACTTTGACCTATATTCTGGTTTGTATGGTATCTGTTGCCACTTCGGGATCACTTTCGACGCACGGGCAGAATTGGGCGCTAAGTACACCAGTCGAAGACGCCCTCCAGGCACCACTGTTATACCCTTGGTCGGCAAGTAGTCGACAAGATCCAGACTCCATTTCAGCAAAATTCAGCAAAGAGCGGGCGCCAAGGTCCCCTTGAGTTGATCAGGGCGACAGAAAAAAAGCATGCGACGGCTGTCTACAAGAAGAGTGTGCTCTGAACATTGACACATATGCTCTGATTGGCTTGCCGGTACCACTGTGTCTTTCGTCGTTTGCCAAGCCGTGGGGCAACGGAGTGCTGTAATGTCTCGAGATTGTGGCGCAAACGAAGGACAAGCGCAAGACAAACATGTTTTTGTTGTGTGCACGTACCTTGCTGCCTGGAACGTGCTGTGCAAGTTGCATTCTTCTCGGGGCCCGTGCTTGGGTGTACTCGGGAGTTATTGAAGGGCTTGCGGGGAACATTTGTTGTTGCTGGTTTCCTTTTGCAAATCGCCGACTTGGAAGTGTCTGTGTCTTCGTTCAGGGCCGGGTACCCAGTCTACAGCGTGACGGACGGGGGTACCATGTACACACCGGGCAACGGCGCCTACTACAGCACCGCCAGCGGTACTGCGGTCACTTACTCTCAGGTATAGTCTTTTGTTTTATTGTTACCTCACTTCGATTGCATCCGAAGCATGTGTGATTTCTACTATTCTGTTAGTAATGCGAAATCCCCGGATGTAGAAAGGCTTCGAAGAAAGGCATTGAAGAAAAGAGCCATAACATAGAGGCGTGAGGCTACTCTAAAGCCTTTTATATCCCGGTCTTATGCCTACCTTTCTATCCTGTTGAATTAATTTAAGTTAGTGTTTGGTAAGCCCTCAGCTACATAAAATTTTTGGAATGTGTTGGTTTGAGTCTCGAGTGCTCTGAGAAGGGCTAGCTATTACGTTTCCTGCCACCGGTGTCTGCACCCTACAAGTACTGAAGTCGGATGTCTTTTGGTGACTCTTGTTGTGTTGGAGCTTCTCCTTGTATGTGCAGCTTTAGCGAATCGGTGCATTTGCTAATTTTGTGCTGTGTCGCTCATCTGTTTTTGGTTGGTTTGCAAGTCGAGAGCTGTAGTTATGTCATACGCTTAATCTTGCGCTGTGCACGTGAATTGGATTTGAATGATATTATGAGGGCCACAGTCTCACAAATTTGCGACTGTGCCTTAACGGCGTAAGTGGGTGCATGTGATGTTTTTTGACTGAAACTTTCGTTTTTGTTTACTTCTCGAAGTGATGTATGCTAGCACCTGGTAAATGAAACTTTGTTTCGTGATTCCCTCGGTATTTCCTTTGCATATGTTTTGTTGTGTTTTTAGATTATGAACTTCTGTGTGTTTTTGCACTGCTGAACAAATGTTTGTTTCTTCGTAATACTTTATCTCTGCTTTTGTTAGTTTTGTTTGATGCCATGGCGTTTGACTTTGCGTAGGCCTTTGAATCCTTGGTTGTTTAGAATTTCACACCTATTTGCTTTCGAGGTGTTGCTTTGTTTGTGTCTGTGTGAAGCTAATAAATGCTCTACAGTGCTACCGTAAAATTGTTTTTTTGTGACATGCATTCAGATGTATATATTTTCGTGGACTATTTCTTTAGTACTGTCACCAATGGTAGTTCAAACCTCATACTAACCTTTCTTGCAGTCTGTGTCCATTTGAGGTGGGCTACAAAGTGTTTGAAACTTTGCTGGAGCAATATATTAGGTAACAAAATACTAGATTATTGGCTGCTTCACTTGAAGAGTGTAATGCCTTACTTGCTCAGTGTCCTTCACCTTAAATACTGAGGGAGTGCCCACTTCACTTTCACTGAAAACTAGGTTAACCTAGGCAGAGGCGCTTGTCCAGTCAAATGGGGCGCTACATGTAATTTGCAGAATTCCCAAGTTTGGAAAATGTCAGTGGTGGGCGCTTGAATGAGGAGGGCGCTTTTGCGGTATTTTACGATTTGTATATAGTGACGTCAGTGTCGTGTCTGCCATGTGAGACACTGTTAGCTTGAATGTTCGATCGACAGTTCCTCGCATTTCTCTTGCGTGGCTCAAAGGCTGCCGCTCAAAATATCTCCAAGTTGAATGACCAAAAATGTGAATAGTATCAAGCACGTGCCCACCAGCAAAAGCTCTTGCAATACTGCATTGTCTGTTTCCAGAAGAATTTGCCATACTACTTTATTGCACGCTTTTTTGCCACTTTATCAGTCAGTAATTATGCAGGTGGCAATGAAAACCACGAAATATTAATGTTTTGTCTACGATGGCCATTGTCATTAGAGCACGGCAGTCGGGCAGCGAGAGTAGCGTAGGCAATATTTGTATTTGCAGCAGCTCCACTTTTTGGTTGCACAAACTTTGGCGGCAAACTTTGACCTTGCCCACCGTCTTCTTTGAATGCGTTGCGAGCGAGCGCCGATCCGACACTCGGCTAACCGTGTCGCGAGTGTGTGTTGTTGCGTGACCCTGTTGCGTGTTTGTTTTTACTTACCCCATTTCTCTTTTCTCAAACTCACACCTGTAGACTCTGGAAGTGGCGGAGGTTTCCTTTCTAAGCTCGAAAACAGTAAGCCTTTTACTAACCTTGGTGGTTGTCTGCTGCACCTCTGCATGCCTCGTAGCCTCACCCGCCCCGGCTTTGCCTTGGATTGCGTTGGCTTGCTCTGGCTTTGTGTTTGCACGGCCTGGGTTCTCTTTTATGCCATTTTACAGTGTGTCTCGGGAGTAGGCGAACCATAAGATAAATGTCAGTGATCGAACGAGGGGCTCCCGGTTTATGTCTTTGCACAGAACTGCCAATGATTTATTTCACGCATGCCTCATTCCTGTACAGACGCAGTAAATATGGCGGGCCCTGGCTGGACCACCTGTGCTCGGCTTGTCTTGGCTTGCCACGTTTTGTCTCGGCAAGCCAAGCCTCTCGTTGTGATCTGTACTCGCTAGATGTGGCTCGTCTGGACTCTCTGTGTAAGGTGGAAAGGGGAGTTGAGGGCACTGCCTTATGTGGTGCTATAATGTTTGAAGTTATTCAATGTGCCAAGAGGAGGCACCCCAAACTTGCACCCTTCAGAGCTCTTTATACTGGGAGAGTGTGGCACTCTTTTGAAGGTGCCGGCAGTCCAGCAACCACAGCTGGAAGTCGGGCAACCAGGAGGTGGCACCTTGCCTCCGCCATTTTGTGTTATCGAGTTTTGAGCTCACTCTGGATTAGGCGCGCCAGGTATGCGGCGACCCGCCATTGTAATAAAAGTGTTTCCCGTTAATGTAAGTGCCTTTGGCTCTGCGCACATAATCAGCAGCTCCTTATCTGCTGCACTCTCTTAAAATTATATGAGCTTAAACTTATTCCTCCTTTGTGAAAAGTGTATTTTGAATACTTTGAATATTAGGTCTCAAAAATGACCACCGTTAAATTCCATTGCTCGACGGGCGCCATCTAGGAGAGGCGCTACGAATCCATTCGCTCACTTGCCAGATTCTTTTTTTTTAATGAGAAAGCATATTGTTTTGTTTTAAAACCAAAACAAATAACGCTTATTTGTAAGTTCTGTTTTTGAGATCAATAAAGGATGGTCGTTGCTTGAATATAGCGACCGATTGCAGGCATGGCAAAGTGTCAGAGTACAAGAAATTGTGTTTATAAAACAACTACAAACCGCGCATTTGGACTGGTGTAGTAGACCGAGTAGAGGAGTAGACCGAGTAGAGGAGTGAAAAGGTGTAGTAGACCGAGTAGAGGAGTGAAAAGGAAAATCCTCCATTTTGTGTTAATGTAAAATCCGCTTGTTCTAGTGGGCGACAGGCTCTGCTGATTAGCCAAACTCTCCCGGTATACAGGGGTCTGGTGCACTGGTGAACTGTAAATTCCATATCGCCTTGCCCGCAGTTGCCCGCCCCCCCCCTGCGTGGTTGACTCGGGTTAAATTATGTTTTAAAGCCTTTCAAAAATCGTAACTGGCTCGTTATCTCATTACTTGGGTCAATATACCTGCATCTTCTTCAAGCACCTTTCTGCCTACATACAGAGATTGCAGACCTTGTCCCTCCAAATCGATAGGAAAGCCGTGCGATTGAAACTTGTCTTCCGTAAGGGATGATATTTACTTAACCATGTTTCGCCAAAGCATATCGGCACATTGCAGCACAAATAAGTAGGAAAATCCTCGTGCTTTCGTTAAAGCAGTCTCAAGCTTTGGTCGTAGGATGTAAAAATTGTAGCATTTTGATTGGTTCATGCTACACTGCAACATTTTAGTGGCCCATCCAAAGGGCACGAAAATTAAATGAGTAGGACAGCCTTGAAATTGGATGCTCGTAGGCTGCCTAGTATGTACACCAAGTTTTGCCATCGTGAGAGCTCTAGTAATTGCAATAATCAATTTGCCCACCTGGGTAATGTTTATCTGGCGACCAGGCAACACTGTCCTTGTTAGTCACATCATGGGGCCCTTAAAGGGCAACTCCGCTCAATTCCGAAAAAGTTAGGTTTACATGTGATTTTACTTCACAAAGCACTACTAAACAGCTCTACGTCTTCGGATTCGCGAAATGTGGAGTATTATTCGTGTAATCTTAATTTAAACATCTGCTGATACCGAAACCGAAACTTCGGTTACGTCAGGCAACATTGGCCTCGTGTCGACAGAGTCATGGCCACGTCACGTCGAACCACGTGGTCTTGTGAAGTTCGTGGGGGCGAGGGACAGGACACGCGACGCGGGCAGGTCGCTTCGCATGGCGTGGACGGTGATGGCCCGGGGGAGAGGGGGAAGGGGAGAAGACGAAGGAGAGGGGGAGCGGAGAAACAGATCGATAAGCGCGCAGGGCAGCGCAAACTAGCGCATCCGCGTTACGGTGATCACGTGGACGCTGTTGAGCCAACACCGGGAGGAGAAACTCATGACGTCATCGTTCAATTTCGCTCTAAGAAGTAAAAACAAACAAAACGTGAGAATGACGTATTCATGCCTCTGACGTAGTGGGTCAACGTTGGCCGCTCCAACTCCGTCGCATTGACTGCGCTGACGATTGCGCCTCACGTCGCACGCTAGAGTTGGCAGATTTCTGCGAATTGGCTCGTTTGAAAGTTTGCTGGCCAGTTTATTAAATATATAGACGGAATTAGATTGTAATATTTGACATGGGGTCTTCCTACATGATACTGAAGAGGGCTGCATAGTTTTCTAAATATCAAAAATGAAGCGGAGTTGCCCTTTAAACCAGATAGTTGAATGCCCTCTCATTCTAGGTGCCCCATGCTTGCCCAAGCTCACCCGCCACGGTATGATCGCAGCCTCTTGCAGTATAAACGCTACTCTCACTCCCGTTCCCTTGCCCTTTGATCTTCCACCCAGCATGTACTTGCAAGATTGTTGCAGACGACGGCGAGTTCATCCGTGACGATCTCGTCGTCGTTGCTGGAGCTGACACCTCTGATAACAATCACTCCCATCGTTGCTGCGATCAGCGTCGAAGACTCGGACGATGTGAGCGACGCCGTAGACGGCATCGTCTCGAACCGTGTGCTCAAAGTGCGGGAGGTATTCGAGGAAGCTTAATTGCGAGACGCCGAGAAAGCGAAGTCTGCCCGCTGGGCAAGGTACGTCACCGAACCCCCAAACATGGCAGCCTTCCCGATTAGGGTGGATCCGAGGCTCCCGCACATAAATCGATCTGTCCGCAAAACATTTGCACCATTTACAAAACAAATTTAGCAAAAATATAGGAACATACATTGGGACCTTGCAGTATAGTCGTCTCAGACTTTATTTTTGGCTTGTCCTACCCCCCTTAAGGTGTTAAACTTGCTTAAAACCAGACACAATAAATGCTTTTTTTCTTTTTCTGCCCTTCATGCCTCTTAAAGAAACTGCTTGTTGGGGAGGGTGGCACAACATGTGAGGGAGCGGGCACAAAGTGTAAGGTAGTATCGCAACAGTGAAAGTGTGAGACGAAATTTGATTAAATTTTGTGGTTGACGCCACAGACTAACAAAGGGCATGTGGTGTGCCCCAGCAAAGGGCTGAGAATTAACGTAGACCACCTGGGCCTGTTTTCTTGAGTTATAACTGCCGGCAGAAATTAGCCGTGATCTTTAAGTTGAAGAACTTTGATCCATCTGACCGGTAGAGAAAGGACGTTGGAGGAGGGGTATTCGTAACAGTAGCTCATGAAATGCACATACACTTGTTTGCAATGTCTGTTAATGGTTTCCTTGCGTCAAGGGAAGCAACAACTCTGAGAAACTGATGCAGGTTGATGGGCCGCCACCAGAATTAATGCTTAGGTCGGTGACCCCACTGTGACCGACGCACTTAGTGCTTTATAACCCTTAGTGCAGGAATGGAGACATACTGTATAACCTTCATCTTGCTTTAATGAAGTGCAATGAAGCTAAAGTGCGTCCCAGACTTGAGAAGTCTGGGGTGCATTTGAATTAATATTAGAAGTGGGGATCGCTGTAAGCCTGGTCATAGTATGTCAACGAGAAATGCAGTTTCCTACAAGTTTGCCAAACTGAAAACGTTACTGCTGTTCATTCTCATCTAATTCATCCACAAGGTTAACGCAGTCGCTGAACATGAGCTGTTGCCCCATCGTCGCAGTCGCAATCAGCGTGCACAACGTTTCGTTAGTCTCAACGTATCATTCTGCTGCCTGTCTATGCAAAGTTGCCTATAATTCAATTGTCAGCTAGGTGGGTAGTTGACTTACAAGCTGGTAAGATCAGTTGGGGAACTGGACGATTGGTATCAGCCGATTGGATCGATAGGAAAAGGAAAAGTTCATATCAGCTGATCGTGGAGAGAAAATTTCTAAAACTGCTGCAAATGCTGCAAACAACGACAAAACAACATGGAACAGTGTCGCCAGATATCAAAAAGGCACAGCAGCGTTTTTGGCCGAATAAAATATTTTAAAACGTTCATTAAATTCTTCAGTGTTAAAATAGCTTCTCTGTACCTTCTTACCCCTTTCCAAAAACAGTAATCAGATTTATGAACTCTGAACTAAGTTTGCATGGAGCACTATAATAAAATACTTGTTTAATATTACTGAATACAATATTTCTACTCCAGGGGTTATTGCTCTATCTGCTAAGTTGACAAAGCTACCGTCCGGTAATAAAGCATGGGACTGCTGCATCCCCAGTGGTTTGTTGGAGTTTGCCAAGTACTTTTAGCTACTAGGGACTGCGGAAGCGCAGGTAAAGACTATCGCACTTCAATAAACGAGCCATGAGGATCTTTTGGGCGCAGCCAAAGTCTCGGTTGCGCGGCGCATCCCCAGTGGTTTGTTGGAGTTTGCCAAGTACTTTTAGCTACTAGGGACTCTCGGAAGTGCAGGTGAAAACTATCGCACCTGAATATTCAAGCTGTGGGGTTCTTCCAAACGCAACCGAAATCTCGGTTGCGCGGTGCCTTCTCCATGAAAGGGCTCTGTCATATTTTGGTCATCCATGGCTAGGGTTCGAAATTAATTACTGGGGGCCCATAGGCTGGCACTTAGCATCAGTGCTGCCGTGGGGGCCCGAAAACTGTAAACATAAAAGAAAAACAAAGATGTCGTAGAGATTATTTTTATGCTGGTCGGTTTTGCAGGTACCTGGTAGCTATCACACTAAGTGCTTCTTCTCTGCGAAGCCCCCAAGGCTGTGTGCATTTTCCATCATAACTTGCGGCTTTGTGAACGCAGCTTAAGTTTGTGCCCGTCGACGGCAGTTGTGTGTGGGGATGTAATTTGAGCATGCTTGCCTGAATGCATTCTCTTTTCTTTAGTGTTGGTTGATATTTCGAGCATTGTTTTCTTTGAACGTGCTGGTTGCACAGCTACATCAGATGTCTGCATGTTACATCACCCATTGTGCTTGTTGCATGTTTGTAAAGTGGTCAAAAGTGTTGTGTCTTTTTTTTTTCCCCTTAGATCTACACTTCCTTGCTCTCACAGGCTGTGTGTGCTTTACATCATGCATGCTTTTTTTCTTGCTGTTATCATTGTGGGATAGAAAACTTGCCACATCTTTGCACATTTATTTCTCAAGCTGCGGAGATCTCCATGTTCTTTATTCATTGTCAGTGTTCAGTGTTTACCATCCTTTCAGATGCTTTTGTAGGTCCTTTGTTGCATTAGGAAACCACGGGAGCCGGTAGAATGCAATCTGTCAATGAGGCTGTAAAATAATTGATCTTGGACGATAAAACTTGCTTTGCAGGGCCTACTTTGTAATCAATGTCAGAAACTTGGGTTAAAATCAAATGCTTTAGTTCTTGAGGTCTAAAGAATGCCCTTTTTGGGAGCTCTAGTGAAATCTGTTGAGGAAGACAGTAAGGGAGGCCCGATACCCCGTTTCACATTAAGAAACCCATCAAGCAGTGCCACAAGTGTGCCCTCACGGCGCCCGTCGTCTTTGTGCGTCTGCTATCGCCGGTTAGACCAACCAAGCGCGGGAGAAAGCGCAGGATCGCCCCGCATTCACACTGCATGATTAATTCAGCTGGTGATAGCAACCGCACAAAGACGACGATGCGCCACGACGATGCGCCTTTGGCACTGCTTGATTTACCTCATCGGATTATAGCATTGGCTGCAGTTGGAATCAACGTGAAACGGAGTACAGAGCTTGATAAGTATCATCCTGTAAACCAGTGCCAGGTTGTACCGCGGAGAGCGGAGTCCCTCTTCACGCTGCCAAAGACTCGTGAGACGTGTCGGAGTCCTTCAATACGCTTACAAAGTAGGTTTTTTTACGTTGTTTTTAAATAAAATGATGCTTTTGCAAAAGAAAAAAAGGTAGGCCATGGAGCGTACAGGTTCGCAGTGCCTCTACTTGATGGTGCCGCTCACGGCGCTGAACGTTGAGTATGATGGGGTATTGTGAAGTCATTTTGAGAAAAGAAAAAGGAATGAAACTAGTGGTATTTTGGAGATTGTCATAGATACGGAAGTTTGAGCAGTCGATTGAGAGTACAAAGCCGAAAACGCTTACATTAACGAAAAACGCTTTCAGTGCGACGACGCGTCACAGCGTCCCATGGGTGGCTCGTTCGGAGGCAATTCGAAATTTCGACAAATCTCTGGTTGCCAGACTACCAGCAGCACCGGCTAGATGGGCGGTTCTCGATTGTCGACGCCAGCGCCGCGTGTGGTCGAGTACCCAGCTCTCCCGTAGCATTACGGAGTTGTTTTGTGACCAGTGGCGTATTGAAGGACTGTGGACATGTCTTGCTACTCTTCATGGCAGCCTCCATAATGTAGGCAACTATATCCTGATGAACAATCTATTAGACGGAAGCAGTTATTCCCACACAATTACGTCCCCCTCTCATTCCTGTGAGGCTGAGCAGAACTTCCGTCTGGTAGAAGGACCCTCGTAGCTCGAACAGAGGCCCGCCGCTCCGCGGAAAGCGACGTGGAGAGGCGCTCCGGTCACGCAGACACGTGCACACACATGTGCAGAGGCATGTGCGGACATGTGCGCCCCTTCCGCCGCAGGACGATCAGCGCAAAGTGGCGGACCTCATGTCCGCGTACCCGGGAGACCAGTGCGTGGTTCAGACTCTCCACGAGACGTCTCCACTGCCGACGACGCCCGTTACCACCTCGGCGGCGTCGAGCACAGCGCAGGGATCACCCTCGTCAGGAAGTCAGCATCAGAACATTAGGGACATGGACATTATCCATGTACGTCTTGGCTTGGCTCGCTGGACGGCTTCCTACTTCGTCCCTTTCGAATTGACGAGATTGAGTTGATTTAGTTTCGATTGTGCTTTTGGTTTGTTTTGGGGGGGACAAATTGGTTCGCGATCTATGAAGATTTTTCGCTAGTGGGTGCTTTGATAAGAAGGGGTAGAGTGTCTGTTGTTTAGCAAAAAGGTCTTCCATTACCTACTCTTCGTTGAAGCCTGTTGCAAAGCAAACCCATCTTGTTTGTGTTTCTAGCAGATCTTTTTTATTTGTCCTGCTCATAGATGAGTAGAGAAATCAAAATTGTGCAGCTAAATTTAATACCAAGTTTAATGTTGGTGAATCGTAAAAAAAGACTGACAGCACAGACTAAAGGAGGGCCTTCTTTGCTTTTGAGACAACTTTCCTTGCCACGTATGCATAGTTTTTTTTTTTTTTTTATAATTATTGGGATTGTTTTTAGTGCTGTTTCAAAGTTGAACAACCGGGTTTCACTCTCGACTTTCCCCTTTTTGAGTGTCAGCAGACAAGTAGACAGAATCCGAGGGCACTTTGTTTTCGTTCCGGCTAGTGTTGTTTTTGAGCCGCTGTCGTCGGCCACCTTTTTCCCCGAAGTTCCCCCGTATCCTCTACTCCCCAGGAAACGCTTTCCCTCTTCCCTAATGACGATAGGGAGAATCTCCCTATCTCCCCAGGAGACAGAGAGAATCTTTCCTTGTCTTCCCACGAGATAAGGAGAAACATTCCCTATCTCTCCCCTACTGTTGGGGATGCGCAGAAATGGAATAGGGCGAGACTTTCCCTAACTCCACCCTTCTGTTGGCGACGCGCACAAACGGAAATGGCGAGAGACGTTTGACCCAGCCATAGAACATTGTGCCGGTAGTCTCGAAAAGACGAGAATCGTTAAAATTAAGTAAAGTGGGATTCCAGATTGCCGTTGGAGGCAGAGGCCCCCTACGCCGCCTGTGATGTCGTCGTCCTCCTTGCAGGTGCAGTGGCTGATTGACAACTACGAGACGGCCGAGGGGGTGTCCCTGCCCAGGAGCACTCTGTACAACCACTACCTGCGGCACTGCGGGGAACACAAGCTGGAACCCGTCAATGCCGCTTCGTTCGGGAAGCTCATACGCTCCGTCTTTCTCGGGCTGAGGACACGCCGTCTAGGCACCAGGTGCAAACGCCTACCCTTTCTTTATCTCTCAAGATGACGGGCTCTTGCTGGGCTAGCACTCAGTCGGAGCAGACAGAATTGGCATGCTATAGTTCGTTGCAACTCAAGAAGGTAGGGCAAGGGAAAGGAAGGCCAGGGAGGAGGAAGCAGACGGGATGTTGGAAAGAGGAGGAGGCTTCCCCCTCTTCTCTCTATCGTTCCGTCTTCTTCCTCCTCCTTGGGCTTCCTTTCCCTTGCCCTACCTTCTTGAGTTGCAACGGACTATATAGACCTGCAGTATCTGAGAATCAGCTGTTTTCGCTTGACGCACGAGCACCTGCTTTGTTGTGAGGGTGTGACAATGTGGTGCCGTTGAGGACATTACATGTTTTATGGCACCATGAGCCTCGTCATCTACTACAACCCAATGGACTTCTTCCAAAACCGACGCGCCCCATCGCGGCAAAATACCATGCAGTGCACTCTGGGAACTTGTTGGCCACTCAGTTTCGGTTTCGACTGAGCAGCTTCATCTCATGCTATCACGCCGCGACCGAGCGCGCTGCTTGCGTTTTCGATTATCTGACTTGTCACGAACGTACAATACACTCATTCTCGAGCGATACAAAACAAAGATCGGGGCACTTTCCTTGGTTCCCGAAACACCGGGTATTATGGGTGCGCATGCAAACGTAGTAAGACGTGGCTTAGTCACCTCACCCCACGAGTGCATCTTTGAGTTCAATTTCAATAATCCCGTCTAATACCAGTGAACTACAACCGAAATTTGGTCACCTGGAGCCTTACACGTATTTTGTTTGCCAAACGTCCGCTTCTTGTTACTTAATGGGGCGAAATGCAAGCCGCATCCTCACAGGAGTATCAAAGTTGAGCCCAGCGTTGACGCATGAACTTTTAAGGAAGCGCAATAAATTCGACCTCACTACTGCACAAAAGTTACTATGATGTCTTCCTCATGTCATCATATATCTCCCACTCAAATTTTATGCTGATGGAAGATTAAGTTTTCGCAAACGCTGAGATCGGCTAGCTACGACGGAGGCCCTAACAAGCGTCCCCTACTCCTCGCTAAGCCTTTTTGGACGAGCTTTTACTGACACCCAAGATCTGTGCCTGAACGGTGTGTCTGAAATTATCTCGGCATACTCAGGCAGGAAGAAAGCAAACATATAACAAATATTATGGGCATTAGCAACCGTCAAACGCGCTTTGAATAATTTGTTCGTTTGGCGCACCGCATAGGGGTTCATGCCCGTCCGGCGCACTTCCGGCGAACGGTGCGACATTCTTCACACAAGTGCTCGACTTTTGCTTTCTTAAAACGGTTTGTATGTGCGAATGTGCCTATATGATTGCAGGATAACTTTATGCGCATACGCGATGTTGAATATTAGTGAAATGCAAGCGGGTGGGGACTTCACTTCGTGCAGTGCTGCGGGTCAGTACAGATAAGAGATAAGAAGTGTGTTAAAATTGAGCTTTTCAATGGCGCCTCCGAGTTTTACCTCGCATACTCAGGCGTATTAAGAAAAAGAGTAATTGCAAAAAGTAATATTTCGTCTATGGATGCACGAAACAAACAAACTTCCTGATGAACAACACTAATGTAAAGGCGCGAGCTCGATGTATGCATACTTTTTGGTTGCTACAGCTTGTTGATTCGTAGGATCCCCGAGCTTCGCAGCGTCGAGATTTCCGGCACTGGCTCGTCCACATACCTCGATCGGAACGCTAACAGAAAGGCTCAAGTACAAAAATACAACAAGCATGTGTTAAAAGCTATACGTCTCGGGCTTGTGCTAAAGCTTCGAGGCCTGGCCATTTAGGTTAGTTTAGAGACCACAAGTGACGCTCTCGGGACAGTGGCGGATCCAAAGGGGGGGGGGGGGGGGGGGGGGCGGCCGCCTCCCCCCAAACAAAGTCGACCCCCCTTCCTCCCCCCTTCTCGGAGGGCAATTTGACATGGGTGGACCCCCCGTGCACAAGAAAGTATGGGAGAATAGTATCCCTAAAAATTTTCCGCCCCCCCCCCCCCCCCCAAAAAAAAAAAAAAAAAAAAAAAAAACGGAGTTCTGGATCTGCTTTGTCTCGGGACCAGAAAACATGAGATAACGGCCATTAATAGTCCACGCTCTGTGTATAATCTCTTGTCGACGTGTCGATCGAAACCGAAACCATGCCACTCTCCTCCCTGGCCAACTAGTTCCCAGAGTGCAACGCGCGCCGTGTTGCATGCAGGGCTTTATGGAAGTAGTCTATTTCACCACATGTTTTTGCTTGACGATGAACCTTTAGTACTCCTCGGCTGTGTTTTTGGTTTTCTTTACAAAGCCTGGCTGTTTACGGCAGCTATAACATTTTAGTCTTTTATTGAATATATTTTAGTATGCTGTCCATGTACTTAGCCTGGTGCACTTTAGTCTTCATTGCGTTTGCGCTACTTCACCCCTAGTCATCGTTGTGTTATTGACCTCGTCATATTTCAGTTGGCGAACACATTTTTCCCACTGTTTAAATATTCATATGCTTAACTTTTCTGGCTTTTTCACCAGCTGGGGACATAATTGTTAGGATATATCTTGGGTCAGTGCAATCTAGTGTGATTATTTTTGTTAAGTTGTTAATTATGTTGTTGCAAGAATGTTAAAAGGAAGGAAGTTCCCCGGCCATTCTTCGGAATGGTGGAAGTGGGTGGCGCGCCAGGCAAAGACGTCGGGGAGCTCCCGCTGTGGAGCTCTCTCATGAATTGTCTCTTTGTGGCTCGTAGAGGCAATTCCAAGTACCACTACTACGGTATCCGAGTGAAGCCCAACTCCCCACTCAACCAGATCTCGGAGGAAGTAACGACCACCGCCCTGCGGCAGCAGTCGGCCACCCAAGCCAAGAGGTGAGCCGTTGAGAGCCAACCCTAGCCGAGCCAGGTCAGGCGAAGCCGAGCGGAGGCCCTCCACTGTCTGCCCTAGGGTCACTGAATGTTCCCAGAGTACCGAAACTCCCAAGCTTCACTTCAGAACCGAGTTGCGGTGCAGCAGTCGCGATCCCCAACATGGCACAGCCCTGTGCGTTCCAAGCGAAGCGTGTCCAGTGTAGCGTTTGTTCTCGTGTGAACTCTTCAATCTATGTTCCCGGCCTGTGACGACACTGGTTTGTCTTTAACAAAGTTCTTTCCTTCGTTTTGAGTAATGCGTGATTTGCTGCTCGCTATTTCATCTCTTTCTCTCACCTCGAAACACATTGAAGTCAAGTGTTAGGCTTAGCACCCGAGGCGGGGAATTTGAAACGCAGCACCAGCGCAACCAGAGCGAGCAAACAATCTAGCCATCTTCTTTGGCGAACCAGATTAGGGGCTACTTGGTGTAAAAGAATCCAGAGAAAATCAATGCACCTTCCGTTCGGTCCCGACTATTTGATGCCCAGAGCCCGCACTCATGCATACACACCGTAGTCGTGGTAATAGGCCCGTAGCTCTCAAGTTTTGAGCAGCGCTCCAGGCGAGAAAAATGGAATATTTGGCTCGCGTTTCGAACATGCATCAATACGCTTCCCCACTAGAGTTTTTTCTACTCCGTTCCATTGTAAGTGCCAGCGTAGCAGAGGCTACAAGAGCGGGCTGCGAGCTTTCAGCGTCCCTGCCAAGCACGCGCGCTCGTGCAATGCGAGCATCGTTCGGGAAGACGCGCTTTTGATAGTAGCTTCGGCTTCGCTATCACGTAAAGTGAAATATGCGTGCTCGCGGAAGCTATGAAAGAAAGCAAAGATGAAAGGAATGTTTATTGGGACGCTGCGGCCGCGAGCTGCATAACTCTGTTCTTTTTTCTTTCTTCTTTTTTTTAGACGTTTTGTTACCGCGCATCTACAGCTGCTGACAGCTGCTTGTATTCGAACGTGGCACGTGCAAAATCGAACGTTACAGCGCCGCCTGGATAGTGCTGCCAGCATAACATGGTCGCGTTTTGCGGACGCGTTCGCGCCCCCTGCCCGAGAGCAACGGGTCTATGCGGAAACATTTTATATACTTTTTTTGTTGTTTTGGGCCAATCCACAAAATGGCCAACCGATAACTTCCGCCACGGGCTAAACCAGCCAGTCAGAACTGGATTCTGCGGGTTTGACTTCTGGTAAGCGGACTGAATGGAACTCGGTACTCTGGGAACATTCAGTGACTCTATAGTGTGCCCCAGCAGCAGTGTCACAAGGGGGGCTGTCGTGCTGTCGTGGTGGGCCACCGCCCCGGGTGCCGCCGACCCTGGTGACGCCACTGTGCCCAAGTGACCAAATGCAACTTGGACAGGATTGGTAGAGCCAAAGGCTTTTTCCATCTGTTCCTGCTGAACAACCGTCTTTCAAGGGGATTTTGAAATGGTTAATTTTGTCGCTGAGTAACTGTAACCACAAAAGAGGTATCACAGACATTGCTTTGCACATTCTGACGCAAATTATTCGATTGAACAAGTTACAAACTATTCATACTGGTAGCGTTGCAAATACATGATGGTTTTTTTAAAGGTTTTACAGATTTGTTTAAAAAAACAACCTTGAAAGCTACTTCGATGCAATCTGCGCAGGCGATTTATACGACCAGGGGGACAAATATAGGGTGCTGATTGCCCTGATAAGTCGGTAAATTAACTCAAATTTGTTCATTAAAGTTTTAATTATTAAATATAAAAATATGGTTCCAATCAGAAACTTCGTTGAGCATCATCGAAAACCACTAAAGTAAATTTTGGAAATAGTTGGGGCATGTGGGTGGTGCGGTAGTGCACCAAAGTTATTACACGTACAACAGGCCCGAGGCTAGCGGCGCAAAAACGCGCCCGCACAGTTTTTCTGACTCTTATAATCCATGTTTCCGCACCGCCAGCATTGCGCCCATTGAACGTGTGCTAACTTCAGCACACCATCGTGCTTCGCGTGGCGCAAATTGTTTTGAAATTTACTCATTTAGTGGTTTTTGATGACGCTCTGCAGGTTCCTGCTTGGAATCATATTGTTATCTTCAATGATTAAAAAGTTGCTTAACAAATTTTAGTTTGATTTACCGACTTGTCGCGACGATTATCCCTCTACATATGTCCCCTTGGTCGTACAACTCGCCTGCACAGACCGCATTCATGTAGATTTCACAGCATTTTTTTAAAACAAATCTGCAAAGCCTTAAAAGGTATTTTGAGAGCTACCCTAACAAATTGCATTTCCTGACTACCCGGACTTTAGTCTTCACGGTATGCTATTTTTAATGCGAAAGCACTAACTGTCTCATGGAGCAAGCCGACGTCATCAGCTTTGAAACCGCGCCAAACGGCACCTTAAATCCTTTCTCCAAGTGAAGCCAGCTCCCAGCTATGAAACCACGCGAAAAGCTAGCCAACGGCACCAAAATTCCCCGATCCCAAAGGAGCGGAGTAAAGCTGATGGATTTTCGGCTTCGGTCCCATTGGCTGGCACGCGTCGAGGAGGCTTTCATTGGCCGCTGCGCGTCAGTTTCAACGACCGCTCACGCGATGACTCTGCGTGTCCGTTAGCGCGCCGTTAACACGGAGCGTCCAAGGTCAGCGCGCCCAGGAGAGCACGCGCGCTGACCGGCGACGAAAAGTACGCAGCAGACGAAATAAGGGAGCAGACGAGCCGCTTGCATGCTTTCGCATTCACAAGAAGTGCTTAGGTGTGCCTGGAGCCTTTTCTTTTTCTCGAAATTCAAAATAGCAATTGAGAAAACCGTAAATGAAGATGATGCCGAAACCAGCATTCAAATTTTCGCGCGCTCTCCAGTGGTGTGATGTCACAAATGGTACAGACTTTCAGGTCTTGCAGGTAGTCTTAAACAGAGTATGTCGAGTGTTTTTTGCGTGCTTCTCAGTGAATCAGCTACCAAGCGTTCTTTTCCCACCATCAAACGTCTTGTGATCAGTTGGGAACATGGCTTACTGCCCACTTTCTACCATTTCTGTCGTCACACTTCCTTGTTGCCAGTAGGGGCTCCCGGTTTGAGAAACACGTTGAAAACGAAATTGCAATATTCAACAACTTTGCGAAATGTTTTTCTTTTCACACAATACTTGGGGAACTGGTACAGCCGTGTCTATCGGTGTGTTGAGCCAATTTTGAGGCAAATCAGCGACCATGAAAAAATCCGGAGTACCCCTTTAAAAAGCACATGCAAAGGAAAAATACATTTTTTTTAAACAGCCTGGATGGGAAAAGGAAGTCGAAAATGAATTTACAGCGAACAAGAATAATCTTTAGAGCTATATTTACGGCGCGATATGAATTTGTAATTGGCGCCCGTGGGGGCGCCGTGGAAAAGTGACTGCTATTTATGATGTGACTGGCCCTTATTTATGACGTGGTGCTTGCGCTTTTTCGGAAGCTTCACATGATCTCTAAAAGTTACTTATTCATCTTCATTTGCGGTGTAACGAAAAATAAAGATTAATAAGTAAGTTTTAGAGCCCAAAGGAAGCTCCTGAAAGAGCTGAATCGCCATGTGATAAACCTCTGCGCCAGTCAGGAACTGTCGGTGGCAGCACACCGAAGTGTTTCCTTTTGGTGGTGGTGGCATAGAGAAATGTGTTCAACCGTCGGTGCACCACGCTCAGCGTGTGGCGGTACCGTGACTTTGTGGCGATGGCGGCGCAGCGCGGCGGTGCTCAGGTCTATCAAGGGAACAGCGGCGGCTCCCACGGGCGCCAACTACAACTTTGTTTCGCGCCGTAAATATAGCTCTAAACATTTTTTAGAGCGCAGCTCTTAGGCGCCCGTTTCCGGCTTGAGCAGCGTCGCCGTCGCCGTCGGCGTAACCGCGCGGTGCATTATAGGTAAATTTCCCCGCTCAATTTAGCGGAAAAGCTTCCCCGCCTAACCTAGTGGAAAAATTCCCCGCTAAATCTAGCGGAAAAATTTCCCCATCTAAATCTAGTGGAAAATATTTCCTTGCTAAATCTAGCGGAAAAAGTTCCCCGCTAAATCTAGCGGAAACATTTCCCCGCTAAATCTAGCGGAAAAATTTCCCCGCTAAATCTAGCGGAAAAAATTTCCCCGCTAAATCTAGCGGAAAAAATTTCCCAGCTAAATCTAGCGGAAAAAATTTCCCCGCTAAATCTAAAGGAAAAATTTCCCCGCTAAATCTAGCAGAAAAAATTTCCACTAAATGGGAGGCGAGGAGGAGAGGAGGAGGGGCATAGCCTCCTCTCCGTACCTTCCCCTCCTCCTCCTCAAGAGCTGCGCTCTAATTCGGCGTTACAGGGAGTTGTAAACGGCTTTCATTTTTTGCTTCATTGTAAATTCGTTTTATGACATTCTTTTCCCATCTAGCCTGTCTAAAAATATGTTTTTTTTTCCCTTGCACGTGTCCATTAAAAACAACGGCCTGTATAATCCGTTTTTTGGACTTATCGTCGGCCGTGTTTCCCTTGTCGCCAGGTTCCGGCTGGGCGGCAAGACGACAGAGAACCACGACTCCGGCACTGCCACGCCGGGAAGTGCGCAAACGCCCGATTCATCGAGCGGCGGAGGGGCGGCGGCGGCCACGGTTGCCGTGGCAACGCCGGTGGCGGCCACGCAACCGTCCGCGGCCGCGCAGCAGCACCACCAGTACCTCGGTGACGCGTCGTCTGCTATTCCGCCTCTCGGCGAAGTCGAATTCGGAAGCAGCCCCCTGCCGGATGGGATTGGCATGAAGGACGTGGACAACTTCAAGCGGATCTACCGAGACCACTGCGAGGTCGGGACCCTTTGTTCAGCGCTTGCGGCTTTGGAGCGTCGGATCTGTTGGTTGGTTGTACCGGGCATTCACGAGAAAAGAGAGCCATGTTTTTCGGCCCACATAAATGAGCTATGCTTTGCAGAAAGCCTAAACTCCATGAGAATGTAAAACTTTGTGAGAATGTGAACCTCCATGAGAATATAAACCTCCGTGAGAATGTGAAACTCAATGAGAATCTGAAACTCCGTGAGAATGTGAAAAAGAGAGAAAGACGAAATTCGTCTACGAGCTGATGACCAACTAAGCCTAGTATCATCAAAACAAGAAATGACATTGTGGGTGCCTGTAGCATCTATTTGAGTGAAAAAAAGCTTGTCAGCAAGAAAAAGAACAATATCCTCTGTCTCGCTGACAAGTGTTTTTTTACTGGCATAAATGCCACACACATCCACAATCTCAGTTCTTTTTTTTTTGACAATATTAGGCTTAATGGGTGTCGGCTCGTAAAGAAATTTTGTCCTTCTTCATTATTTTTCAAACCAGGTAATGTCATTCTCTCAATCTCGGGCATTCTATCCCAACAGCTAGTGTCACATTCTCACGGTGTTTAAGCTTTCTGCAACGCATAGTTTATTCACACGGGTCAAAAACACAGTTTTCTTGTCTCTCAAACGCCAGTTACTTAGGGTTCTGGGGCTTACGTTTGTTAAAATTTGCAAATGCTTTTTTTTGTAGATTCAGTCCCTTGTGTTGTCTTTCTTTGGTGTCTCACAAAAAAATTGGCGTTCATGGGGGCTGATGTTTGAGTACTTACTACTTAAAAAATGTCTAGATACCAACAAGAAGAGAGGGGTATAAGATAAGGGGTGTGGTTTCTAATATGAGAAGCACGGGATGTCGGCACACAGTGCATATTCCACGAGGACATTACTGTGTCTACCTTCGATTGGACTGCATTCAACTTCGGATACAGACTACAGTGACAGACTGATGTGGCATCAGCTGAATGCCATCTGAAACCTCAAATACTGAGTTGGCCTCGTGCAGCCTTCGGTTTTCGCTGGAGGCAAAGGTGCTGTTGAGGGTTTGTAAACAGCAGTATTTCATAAGGGTAATACTGGTCATATTGAGTTCATTTCAGATGTGGCACTGCATAATTCTTAAGCTGTCGTGTCCGCGAGAGCCGTGGATGCACGCAGGCTCGTCTACCGTATTTACTCGAGTAATAGCCGCACTATTTATGAACAAGGCCATTGCGTCTGCCTTTCCAGCAGACCACATATACAGCCAATGATCGTGTTGCGCATAAATAACATAGCGAATAGCTAGATCGAGAACACGATTCCTTATACAGATGCAATCTTCACAGATGGTATCTTCGCGTGAAGACGTTATCTCTCTCCTGTACACCGCTGAAATCATGCCGCCCATCGCGGTGATCGGCAAGCCGCATGCTCCGCAGAAAAGCGAACCCTCAGGTTTTCTTCATAAACAGTGCGACTATTACTCGAGTAAATACGGTAACTCAAATCGATTTCTAGGGCTGCACTCTCTCGTTTTTTGTCTTACCGTAACATCGCAAGAGATGGCCCATCTTTGAAAGATAACCCACCCCTATTTTTGGCACAATTGCTATTTTTTTTTTCAAAAACACCGAACGATAGCCCACTTTTAGTAATTGCAGGCCCTGGCCAATGGTGACCTCGGCAGAAATGATGTTACTTAGCCGCGACGGGAGATAAGGAAACATTGATGACCGAGGACAGTCCTCTTTGGTTCATCGCCCCTCCCTGCAATCACAAGTTTCGCAGGTCAAAAAGTCTAAAACTAGCATTTGTTTTCAACTTCGTTTGATCGCACATCAAAAGTTAGCCCACTCCTTATTTTCACCTGATTTGCTTTCGATTTAGGTGGGCTATATTTCTCAGGATATTACAGTACCCTCCCGTCATTTGCAGAAATTGACTGACACCGGTCGACGCAAAAAGACGGCTGAAGTCATTTCGTTTTTTATTCTGTCGCAGTCATTCCTGGATGCCGTGATGAATCTGCACTTCTCGGCCATCGAGTCCCTCTGGCAATCCCTGTGGCGGGTGCAGGGGGCCGAGTGCGGGTCAGTTCAAGCTTGTCTCGCCACATTTCGTTGAATGTCGGACAAGTTTGTTTTTCAGACCTTTGTTGTGAAAAACGTGCTCAAAAGTGGATGTACTATAGCTGTGCGTGGCGAATGAGCTAGGGCACTGAGCGAGGTCCCAGAGCTCCGTCAATGAAGGGACATGCCAAGCTTCAAAACCTGTACCTTGCTCTTTGGAGGTCGGAATGACACATTAGCACAGCGTAGAAGATTGTAATGTGGTGTAGGTTAGGCGAAAAAGCATAAAGGCGAGCTTTTTTCCTTTATGTGCAGTGGGCTTCCATTAAACGAAACTCGGCTAAACGAAAATTGCGGATAAATGGATCTATGGTGGCTACTTTGGTTGGCTTTCTCTTTAAGTAAAGCTAAAAAATATTGGATAATCGGGACATTGTTTTTCGCTTACTTGGATTAAACGGGACAGAAACCGAAACCACCCTGCGGACATCTGAAATGGCCTCGGCAGTCTCGCAACCATGAGGGAATTCAATGCCATAAAGTAGTGCCAGAAATTCCGTAGTGGCTGTCAGTTTCTGCTTACCAGCTTCTGTGTGGACATGGAACGAGTAAAAAAAAACAACCACCCCAAGCACTTTCACTTGCAACAAAAGTGAAGATAATCCAGGAGCTGGATTGCGGCGATCTCTCGAAGACTGAAATCGCCAGAAAGTTTGGCCAGTTTGGCATCCCGAAGTTCATGCTCTCAAAGATATCGAAGGAAAAGAAAAAGATTCAAGATGCTGTCAAGGTGGGAAGCTTCGCCATAGACCGAAAGCAGACGTGGGAAACACCGTAGGACGACATAGAGGATGTTATTTTTTGTGGTTGAAGCGTGTGCGCAGTGCGAATTTCCCGATCAGTGGGCCCATTTTAGAAGAAAAGGTTGTGAATGAAAGGGTTGTGTGGAATTTCTGCCCAGCCTCCACGACATGCACACCTACTTCGTAAAAAAGCACTTGCAAAACGCCAAAGAAACTACCATTTACACTTTTTTCTAGTCGGCCATAGTAGCTACATTCATGCTGTTCAAATAAAGTTACATTTCACCAATTTTATGTACTTTGCGTAATTGAAACTTCTGATAAATAGAACAAATTCTCTTGTCGCTTCGAATTCCGTGTAGAAGTCCACTGCATTTTGCCATGTATGCGCCAATTTCACTGAGAAGGTCAAAGTGGCTCGCATGTATACCTATATGAAGCGAAATCTGGAATTCCAGGACTATTAAGTCAGGATTGGTCTATAGCAAGGACCTTTGCAATCTCGCCAAGTATTCAAGTCTTGTCTCTTCATTGTGCTGATGTTTTTACAGGGACCAAGAAAAGTTGCTGAGCAAGTCGAGCCTGTTTGTGTTGTGCAAGTGCGAGCCAATCCAGAAATTTGTGCAGCGAGCAGACTACCAGTTCTACCAGAACTTGGTGGATGTGCTCATACCAGACGTCCTACGACCCATCCCCAGTGAGTTTCACCGCTCGCTTATTTCGTCGCTCTCTTTGAAGCGTCGTCGAACCTCGGGTGAGAAAGGTTTGCGACATTCCTATCAACCAGCTTAACTTCGTGCCCGAACGGATTGGATTTATTTGGCTTGCACTTGGCATGTGACGGATTGGCTTGACACGATGCGTCAAATTGATTTGGCTCGTGTCGTTGCGCAGGTTCCCTTACCCAGGCCATCAGAAACTTTGCAAAGAGCCTGGAAGGTTGGCTTACGTCGGCGATGCAGGGTGTACCCGAGGACATGGTGAAGGTGAAGGTGAGGACACGTGCCTTGCTCACCGCAATCCGAGAAAGGTCGCCAGTTGAGTTTCCCTCTGTCACAGATCAAAGTTTTTTGGAACTGTCAACGAGAGCGAGAGGTTTCTGAATCTGCTACTTTTGGAAGAACTGGCGCCCCCTGCCAGAGACTCGATTCGAGGGTTTCTCATTGGGGAGCTTGATGAAACGGAGGGCACTATTGGGAAGGGCTGGAGAGGAGTTTCTTTGTACGAACCTTGAGGCAAAAGATGAGCCAGAAGAAGCACAAAAGCGATCTTTGGGGAGCTGGATCTAGGTCACCGTAGCTGAATAGAGCTAACGGGATCGAGCTTCGCTGCTCAAAGGAATGTTTGCGCTCGCTCGTGCCATGCCCAGGCAACTAAACACCGATAGGCTCTCTTACTGGGAATCTGGAAAATAGCAGGTTACTTTATGGAAACCAGGCTTTTATAGACCGACACGCAGGCTTGACGTCACGGAGCTGCGGCGGCGCTGCGATCGCGCCGGAGCCGCGTGGTGTGGGCAAAAGGGCGCACGTTTTGCATGGGCGTCATAGCATTTCAGCGTGCCGCAAAGCTGTGTAGTTGTTAATTGCACCGAAAGGTACAGCAAAAGTAGCGGGGTGAGTTTCCACAAGTTCCCGGCTGACTCTGAAAGGCGCAGAAGGTGGATAATATCCGTGAATCGAAAATAATGGTCGCCTCGCGCGGACGACCGTTCGTGCGGCAAGCACTTTCTTGAAGGCAAGTGTGGCTTCCATTTCGATCTCCGTCTTGAGGCTTGCTTATGTGCAGGAAAACCGTCGTCTGATCGAGACCACCGGGATTTTGTTCCCACGGTGTTCGAGCACAAAGCACGGCCAAGCGCTCATCGGTGGCTCGCTACGCCTGCGCTATCAGGCGGAAGATCGGCGACAGAACGTCAGTTTTGTAGGCATTACCGAAAAAAAGTAACGAGATACGTTACTCGTTGCTTAAAAATAAAAGGAACGCGTTACCGACCTACGTTACCTCAAAATAAAAGGAACCCGTTACCGATAAGAAGTAACGCACGTTACTTTTGCGTTACTTGTTTAATTATGATTTAACTCGTACTGTTTTGACGATACAGGTATGCATAAAATCATATTTCAAGAAACATTATGTTCATGCAGAAACTGAACATAATTACTTTATCTCTTTTACGGTTTCACCTAATACTCAAGAGAAAAGATGCAAAGAAAAATGCAGAAAACTCAGAAATTCACGTGGCTTGACGCCTAAAAACACGGAAAAAATTGAAGTGTGATTCCTTTAAGACTTGGAAAGAAGAAGCAACGAGTAACGTAACTATGTCTCCCGTTACTTGAAATAGTAACGTAAATATGTTGCCCGTTACTGTTTTGAAAAAGTAACGAGCACGTTACTACGTTAGTGAAAAAGTAATTTGTTACCGGTAACGCCGTTACTTGTAATGTGTTACCGTCAACACTGCAGAACGGACAAAGCGTTACCGCTTGTCATGCCTTGTGGTCATGAGGGTAGGAAAAACATCATACCTTAAACTCGAAGATGCTGTGTGTATTTAATCAATTAATAAATACACTTCAGCAGACCCTAAGTCTGCTGATCCCGCCGGCAGTGCAGAAACCGGCTCGAAGTAATCGTAGGCCTCGAGAGTCTTGTACGCCTGCACCGTGTCGGCTGTCAACTGGCTTGGCGAAAAAACTAAATAAACTACGGCGTGAGCCGTCAACTTTGGTGGCAGCAACTTCATATCGGAGCCTTGTTTGCGGCGTACGGATCCTCGAAGGCAACACCGTCCACGCACAGTTTGTTTCAATACTGCTGCCGTTCAGGCTCGGCTAGCGAGCTCAAATAGTCGGGCGACATACCGTAAAATTCCGAGCAAGCGCCCCCCCCCCCCCGCATGCAAGTCAAAATTACCTGCAAAGTGGGGGGGCACCAAAATTCAAGGTGGCGACGACAATATTTTTCTGCCAGAAAAATAAAAAAAAGTGCAGTGCACACAGATTTAATATTTTATTTATCTCTGAGAACATAGACTTTATTAGGCCAAAGATTTGTCACTCCTATGTTAATCACTTTCAAAACCACCAAAAGACTCCTCAGAGTCGGCCGCTAGAAAAAGTTTGCAGCATTCCGCGATGTTTCCCAACTGCATGCCGTTGGCTATTTTGACAGCCTCTTCAGAAAGAAGCCGGTTTCTAGTGGCTCATTCTGCAATTCTTTCGCGCTCCAGGTATTAAAAGAGCGCGTCGTCCACGTATTCACTGAACACCGGCGCACCGTTACTTAGCTTTCGTCGAACTTTTGGTTTCCCGTAGTTTGACTGTAGCAAATTGTCAAAATTCTTGTCCCATTCCCATATCCGGTCGAGCTTGATGTGTCGAGACGTCTGGTGTACGTCTTTCCCGTTTTCACAATGCCATTGGACGACCTCGATTTTCTTTGCCACTGTGTAAGAATGCATAGCCGACCTGACACCCCCAGAACAAAGCGACGATGGCGCGTAGTGACCGGGCTGATCGCGCTGATCAGCGCCTTGTTCGTCTACCTTCTTGTTCTTGTCCGTGTCCTTGCGCTGTTTTAATCTTTAATCATGAAATACCAACTAGCCCAAACTTCTACTTTAGTCAACTGCAAAGTAGGATTGGATTGGATTGGATTGAATTCTTGGACTGAACTTCGCAGGCCAGTGTTGCCTGGGCGCGGTCAGCGCGGTGCGTGATACGGGTGCGGAGCGGGGAGGAGGGCGTTTTCCCTGAACGGCGCGGAAATGTGAAATTAGCGGTGAAGTTGGGGGGGGGGGCTCTTGCTCGAGTGGGGGCGCTTGCTCGGAATTTAAGGTATGTTGGCAGAAAATATGACACACAAATAAAGCTAGAAGCGTCTCTACAACTGCCAACAAGGAGCGCATGCCATAGAACGCAATGGCGAAAACATGGAGAGCCTGGCCGCTTTTGCCCACATAGCTGCTGCGCATGCGCGGCCTTCCGGCCGTGTTGGTAAACAGAGCCGCGCCGCGTGTCGGTCTATTCACAACCGCCCACTTGTAAACCTTAAAAATACACTGCAATAAAAAAAAAAAAGAAAAACTTTTTTTTTAAAGAGCATAGATGGGAATGGGACACATAGTTCTTTTGTAATTTTTCCACGAAAAGAAAAACATTTTGTGCAATATTTACGTTGTTAGACACAATTTAGGTGGAGGTCACGGCCCGCTCTAAACCCCACGATCAGTTGCCCCGCACATTACTACTCGATTGGCTTGGCTGCTCGGCCAGACGTGCTGAGAAGCCTAGTGTCTCCCTTTCCCGACATCCGGTGTGTCTAGTCTGGCGTCTGTCAATGCCTGCTAGTTGTGCGAGCAGATGCGTAGCAGCCTCCAATATCGTCTGCTATTTCACCACCGTATATTGTCGTCTGCAATGCCCGTAGGACATGGACATGAATGCTGCGTGTCAGCATCCGTTTTTGCCTTCGTCCATCTGCTATTCCACCCCCGTTTAGAAACTTTTACTACGCTCGCAAGACTCAACCATGAAAGCGGCGTTCTACCGTAAAATACCGGGCAAGCGCCCACTCAATCTTTGGAGATAATCGCAAAAAAATGGGAGATGGGCGCTTGTCCGGTCATCAATTTTATATATAAATGTACTGTGCATATTTGCTCAGATCTTACAAATTTGGTAATGGACACTTAATGTGGAATGGGCGGATGCGCGGTATTCTACGGTAGTGTTCCATCATGCGCGAGTGACGGTTCAATACAAACGTCTCTCAGCGTCTCTCGATGTGCGGTAAATAGTGACCGAGAGGACTAAAATAAGCAACAAAATAAATATGCAATTATTTAAGCTTATATGTCATTGTTGTTATTTTTTTCGCATGGCATCGGCGGGCAACATAAATGAGCGCCATGATGCACAGTTCAAACGCGACCTAGAAATATTCGCTTTGATAGGCCAGGTGCACTGCAAGACTTCAGAGCTGCTTGCCTTTCGAAACGAAATGACGGGAGCATACCTGGACTAACTTGATGCGAGCCAAACGCCCCATTGCCTCCTGCCAAAATGGCTCGAAAATTCTTACCTGTGTGGGTATCTTCTCAGTATTGAAACCCTGGTTGCAATCATATCGGTTGCACAATTCACAGAGCAGAGGTGCCGCTTTTACGGGAACCACTATATTTACTCAGCATCAACACGTCCAAAGAAACAAGTCAAGCCAGATCAACCAATATAGTTGATCTGGCTTGATCTAGGCTTGACGCTAGGCTTTGGGCAGTCTCGCTACGAAAACAAGCACTCGCACAGCACTTCCGAAGGCGCTTACTTGCGGCAGTTGTTTGCTACGAACTACTAGGTAGGTTGAGGAGATCTTCCTCTAAACGCATCGGTGAACTAAAAACGACTCGCACTCATAAAAGTAAGTGAGCTCAGCGAACTATGCTCATTACCGACAGCCATTTTTGTTATTGTTTGAAACCGAAGCAGAAAGGCAATCTCGGGATATTTTTGACAACATTAATGACTCTATCTAAATTATTTGCTTCTCAAACATAAAACAATAGTCGATTAAAAGACTATTACGGCACAGAGATACAAATTTACAACCAACCTTTCGCGCGTCAGTCATCTCCCCAGCCAATGAGGAATGGAAGCACGTTGTAAGTGCGGGGCGGGGCTTGGCGGGCGTCAACTTTCACCTTCTGCACCCAAATTGCATCTAGCGGTGTAAACATTGGTCAGAAAAAGTTTATTTTTGGTGGTAAAATATGTTTCTTATTATATGTGTCCCTTCAGAAAAAAACAAAATTTTGCATCGCAGTGTTTGCTTTCTTTACACACTCGCGTTTGCTTATGACCGAGTTCTTGCAATCCTTACGACGAGAGATGGATGGATGGATGAATACGGCTGAGCCCTTTGGATCGGGCGGTAGCTTACGCCACCTACCAGCATACCAGTGTCGTAAGCCAGGAAAACGGGTTACGACACTGGTATGCTGGCGCCACCTATGAGATGTTCCTGGAACTGCACTTCACTAGAGCGAAGGTTTTGCACCATTTGCGAGGTCAAATGTATGTGCTACTTGTGAGAAATGGTCTTTTATAACATTGTCAAATGTTTTTCGAGCCAAAAAAGAAAAACTGATGCACGAAAAAAAAAAAAAAGGAAATGTATGAATGTTTTGTGGCTGCCCGATAGACGGTGATAGTGTGCTCTCCCGTTGTAAGATATTTTAAGAGGTTTTAAGGTCGTAAGCAGTTGCAGGTGTGTGAACCAGCCTTAATCTTTATGTTTGTTGCTTTCCGTTTCAGATAGGAGCAGTGAGTGCCTTTGCCCAAACACTGAGGAGGTACACGTCGCTGAACCACCTGGCCCAGGCAGCGCGCGCCGTCCTCCAGAACTCCTCCCAGATCAACCAGATGCTGGCCGACTTGAACCGGGTGGACTTCCACAACGTCCAGGCAAGAGACTCTGTCTGCACAGCGTTGCCGGATCGGAACGTGGTCGCTGGCATACCGGACTCCCACCGAAATTTCACCAGACGCTAAAATTAACGTGAAAAATGCCTACAATCCGTTTCGCATTATGTTCGAGCGCAGCCAATGCTGCGGTCCGTCGGAGCACCAAAAGTGCATCGTTGTGGCACTCATGAGACGGTGCCAACCGCTGCGAGCTGCCCGTTTTTTATCTGCGGTTGCCGCAAGAATCCAATCCGACCCACGTGCTCGTCTTTCCGCGTGTTCAGGAGCAGGCATCGTGGGTGTGCCAGTGCGAGGATGGACTAGTCCAGCGCTTGGAACAAGACTTCAAGGACACGCTCCAGCAGCAAACCTCCCTGGAGCAGTGGGCTGCCTGGCTGGACGGAGTGGTCTCCCTGGTCCTGGAGCCATTCCAAGGGAAGGCGGACTTCCCCAAGGCTGCGCGGCAGTTTCTCCTCAAGTGGTCCTTCTACAGGTGAGGCCACAACTTGGAAGATGCCGGTGACGTGCTGTCTCACCCAGGGAGGTTAGTGTGGAGTAGAGCGCGGCAAATTGAAAGCACTAAGTCAGTGGTCTCAAGAGAAAGAGCGACGAAGAAGAGGAGAAAGAAAGCAATCTAGTTGCCACGTAAGAAATGCGGGACATTATCGTTCCACAAAGACCTTCACTCTTTCCACTTTAGAAGAGTGAATGATGGAGAGGAGGTGAGTGCAGATGAGGAAATCGCCTATGATGGTGAGCAGAGAGCTTCGTGGGAGGGACTTTTCCTGCTGTTCTAAGCCCGCAACATACTGTAGGGGAGTACGAAGCGAAACAAATCGTTAGCACTGACCTCGGTGATCCCGTAAAAAAGAGCAAGAAAACGATCAACGGAACAGTGGAGAAAGGAAGCAGTTTATATGTTGGGCGTGTTCGTTCTGCCGCGTCGTGCTGAAGTTGTACAGTTGCTACGTCAACTTCAATTTTCGTTTTATACATTGCCGCGACGACCAGGTTTTCTCACGATATGGAGCTAAAATAAAGCTGTAGTACTGGTTTTCACGGTCGCTGACCGATTTTTTGGACACCTGTAATTCGGACATGTTCGATATTTCGAAACAAAACGAAGAATTGTGACCTACCCGATAGAAATAGCGCATGTTCACCACTGATGTTTCGGACAGCTTGAAGTCCGAGAGTTCGATTTTTCGGACAATATCGTGCCTAGCGATCGGCAGGAAACACCACCGGGAAGCCGCCATTTTAGATTCTATATTGGCTGCACATGGATTGGCTTGGTTTGGCGGTGCCGCTTGAGTACTGCTAGGTCCTACTACTAGGTGACGCTATGCTACATTTTTTTTTTCTCTAGCTGCACGTCATTGTCATCATCATCGTTACAATTTTGCTTTGTTCATTCACCATTCTGTAGTCATGGACTTGCACCTCTGATCTCGTCTCGGCAAATCGTGTTTTCGGACTATGCTGGCTTGGACGTCATGACCCCATCAGTTCTTCTGCCGACGCTGCAAAGTGTCACTAAGAAGCGCAGAAAGTACCTAGGTACTCGACCAGAACGCTAGAAAAGGAGCCAGCGATTCTCGACCTAATAGAAAGTGGCCGAACGCAAGCCGGGGCGTAACCTGAAACAAGACTTTATTGACGGCTTTTTTAAGCCCACTTAAACATACTAAAGTCAAGTTATTTAATCTTCTGATTTGTCGGACTGCTCAATTTATCCGACGTTTATTCCGGTCTCCTGCGAAGTCTGAAAAAACGGTCGGCGACTGTATTTATGGTTCACGCAAAAACTGACTGAGCTGCCGACACAAATTTCCCGACATATTTCTGCTCGCAGGAGCCCGAGTTGCACCACCGTAACTCTTGTCAGTTTGGGTCATCAATACCTGACAGACTTAGTCCGGAAACTTTGCTAAAACAATCGAGACAACTGACGCAGAATCCGAAGCCAATTAGAAGTCCAGTTCGATCTGCCGAAGTCGCGGTGCGTTGCCGAACGTGCCGACGTCTACCCCTCCAGCTCGATGGTGATCCGAGACCTGACGTTACGGAGTGCAGCCAGCTTTGGGTCGTTCCACCTGATCCGTCTGCTGTACGACGAGTACATGTTCTACCTCATTGAGCACAAGGTGTCCAAGGCCACTGGGAAGACCCCCATCGCAGTCATGGGAGAGGTGAGCCGGTTTTCTTCCAAGCCTCGGCACACGAGGTGACCCTTTCTAATATATTGTCGTCTCTTTAGTTTTTGGTCTTTCCACTGCTGAGACCTATATAGCCTGTTGCAGGCTAAGAAAAGCGGGATGAGCTCTTTCCACTTTAACACAGTGAATGCTAAAGAGGAGAAAACTGTCAGTCAGGGCGAGCAGAGAGCTTTTCGGGAGAGGCTTTTCTTGCTCTTCTTAACCTGCAACAAACTATAGTCTGCCTTGTCTGGCAGCAATATTGGACACTCTTTCTGGTAACAACCTTTTTTTAGAGCGCAGCTCTTGGGCGCCCGTTTCCGGCTTGAGCGGCGTCGCCGTCGGCGTCGGCGTCAGCGTAACCGCGCGGTGCATTATGGGACGCGTGACGTCACTGATGACGTCATCGGCATCCGCATCGTCATTGTCACTGATGACCCCCCCCCCCCCCGTGACGTCGCTGATGACGTCCGCATGTCATAGTGACCCCGTGACCCCCCCCCCCCTCCTCCCCTGAGGTCGCGTGACCCCCCCCTTCCCTAGGTCACTTGACCCCCCCCCCCCAGTACCCTTCCCTCCTCCTCCTCAAGAGCTGCACTCTAATTCGGCGTTACAGGGAGTTGTAAACAGCTTTCACTTTTTTGTTTGTCAGTCAGGTTTTCAAGAACAATGAGAATCGCTTTACTTTACTTTGTAAGCTACTTTGAAGAGTATGTGAATGCGAGGTCATAGTTTCCTACACCTTTTTTTTACATTGAAGTCGTATTAGAGACAAAACAACAGTGTATAATGTGTACATGTTTACCGCACTTGTCTTGCTTTGGAGTTTCTCACAGCAGCACTTCCTGAAGAAGCTGTCAAACGTTTGCGTCCCAGCATGCTTGAATCAGTTGCTTTAGTGTAGCAGAAAGCAAAAGTGCTCCCACTACACAAACAAGCTGCAGATATTTTTTCAGATTTAGTACCAGCTTGCAGTCAAAGTATCGCTAACAGCTTAGAGCGGAATTCAGGGAGACTACATTGTATTTCAAAAACCACTCGAAATTAACGAGCCAAGCACTTTTAACTCCTGCACAATGCACGGCTCCATCTGTTGTGTCCGAGCTGCAAAGACAGTCGTCCCTACGGCAACAGAAAGTTTTAGTGGATAATTCCAATACCTCCAACAACGATACGGAATAATGATACGATGCATGCGCGAAGGCGTCGGCAGGGTATGCAGAGCGCAACTTTGTCTGCTTCTTTTGCAGTGGCTGCGGGGACGTCAGAACGCCGAGCTCTGATTGGCTCTGATTAAAGGATAGTGGGTGGAGCTCAAAGCAAGCTGCCTGGAGGTCTACCCAGTATCCTCCAATCAGAGCTCGGCGTTCTGACGTCACTGCAACCCCCGCAAAAGAAACAGACTAAGTTGCGCTCCACATTGGGTATCGTAATCGGAGATATCGGAACGGTTTACTCAAACTCTCCAGTAACACTAACCCTTGCTTTTGCCCGTGTTCGTGCTTTGCCGCAGTTCCTCGGACTGGGCGCCAAGACACCCACATGCGATGGCACCAGCCCGAACTCTTCCCTCCTGGAGAACGGCTCGTCTAGCGACAGCAGCTGTGCCTCGAGAACAGCCGCGGGCTACGGCATGGTCCTCTCCAACGGATGGCCCGCCGGGCTCGTCGGCCAACCGCAGATGTCCGACGCGGAGCCGACGGCGTCGCCTCCCAAGAAGCTAAAGGCAGTCTAAGGCCGCAATGCTCTCGCAACGAAGCTCCAGTGTAGCACCAAACGTCGCGCCAAGTGCCGCCGCTGCTTCGCCTCATCATCGCAGGAAGGTCAGACGTTGCTGCGGCCATCGTAGTCTCAACGACGCGGCAACAAACATGTTTTTTTTTTAGCGACGTTTCAGTGGGCACTTTGCGGACGTCACACCGTAGGGGGACATGGCTGCCGCACTCGCGTCGAACTGCATCTCGCGTTTACGGCAATGCCGCGTTTGGCGTAAGCCTGCGTTGCACGACGACGCAGCCTGGAACGCTGTCCACGTTGCGGAAACTGTGCCGCCGACATTGCGCGTCGTCGGGGTCTGGAGGCTAGTCTTGTCCGTCGGCGAGCGACGGCCGCCACTTCGTCTCGTTTGCGTTTGCAGTCGGCGCATTGTGGCAGAGGGGAGGAACGTCGCACAGTCTGCCTTATATGTATTAACAAGCTTTGTGGCGGGTTCCGAGGAGGCGAGGCTTGGAGGCCACGACGTCACCCATCTTCGCTTCAGAGAGCTTAGTTTGCCCGGAATGTGCAACTAAAGTCGAAGGAAACGAGAACGGCGCCTCTTTTAAATCGAAAGATGCCCCTGTTTCTGGCTTCTAAGGTGAATTTGTCACCTGCGAGCGTGGGTTCTTGCCTTTCGTGTGTCCGTCGAAGCTTTTGCGGACAGTATTAGAGGTAACGGCGTCCCGTGTCGGGGGGTGCCATTTTGCGGTGCCGCTTGCTCGTTTGTTCATATGTACACAAGCTTTCCGCCGTTTGTGAATAGGCCGCACACTTCACAGTGGGAACCGGCGTTTCGATGCGGTCGCGACTTATTACGGGAAAAGTGCCATCAAGAGTTCCGTCGAGTTTTTGTTTGCTCTTTTTATCGTTTTATGGTGCAAAACGTTGGGGAACGTTTTTTCCGAGTGCATGGTGATCTGTTTCTCTTGACGTGCAGATTCTAATTTATGCCGTGGCGTCGGCGCGCCTTGCTGCACATAGTATGTCAAGAACTGCCAACTTTCTTTTTTTTTTTGTTTTTTTTTTTTAGTTTAATAATTGTGGGTTGTAACATTTGAGTGTGATTGATGCTTGTCAAAATTAGTTGCTTTTTTTTCAGACAATTATTTTGTTGTTGAGCCATACTGTCTGACGTTTGGGGCTCCTACTTTAGATGCAGCTTGGTGTAACTGGGAAGACAGAAACGTTCTGTGGCCGACCTGAGGCTTGCTTGCTTTGAAGCACTGTTCGTCGCGTGATGTGATTACTTTCGACGCGGCCGTTCAACATATCATCGCCAGTGTCGTCTGTCAGGCGGGTTTGCACATAGCTCACAGTCACCGCCATCTTGTTCGCAGCATACAGTCACCACTATCACACCATCACAAGTGCACCATGGTCGTGTATTCCCCAGAAAGCAAAAGTGATTACGCTACGATTCGAGGTTGCTGTACCGTGTGTTGCCTGTTAACTGAACTTTGTAAGTGGTTGCTCTTAGTTCTTACCTTTTTTCCATCCCAAATGCGTTTCCAAGTTCCTTAAGGTTCCGATCTCTTTGTTCGTTTCAGCCAATTCACCTTCTGTCTACGTTGATGGTGCAGTCGATGGTACAAACTATCTAGTGATAGATTACTAGGCACCTTATGACTTTTGGCATCTGCCTACTTACCTGAAACAATTAGAATGGGTGGTGAACAAACGTGTAATTTTTGATTAATGCCACTTCACAAGCGCTTGTGCAAGGCCAAAATCAAGCTTGATTTTGAGGGTATGTTTGGGTTTGTAGCCCATCTTGAGGTGCCATTAAGTTACAGGGCCTGTAGCGTTAATAACCGATCGTATGGATGACATTTTCGCCTAACAGCTTCCCATTTCATGGAGGGGTTGTAGGACTGTTCTTTGATCATAACGGTGGTTGACATGCCCGAACGCAAAACTAAACTTTCTGTACAATGGTCTAGAAGTTTTCAGAAGTAGTTCTCCCTGCTATGTGGCAGAGTTGGCAGGCAGCCTATACTTAATAACGGGACCAAAAGTTTGGAACTTTAGGAGTAGCACGACATTAAAACTGATGGTATTTTGAGAGACGTAAAACGTTTAAGATACCACCTTTTGCTTTAATGCATTGTCATAGTGTACTCTTTCCTTCTAGTTCTATCAACTTACCAGCGCTGATTGGCATTAACCATCAGTTGTTTGCAGATGCTGCAAAGTGCACAAGTCACCTACACTTCATATGTCTACTAAGAAAGATGTATACTTACGGCTGAATTGTTGCGATTGTGTGTTGAGTTAGTTGTTTGCCAAGTATGTCAGCATCATTGAGTTTGTCATTGAGTCTTCTGAGACAGGCTTAACAGGTTTTACAAGGTTTTTCCTTTTGATAAAAGAACAAGTGTCTGCTAGTTTGATTCAACCTAACGTCGCAGAATCAGTCATTCATTCGCGAAGTCAATCTCTAAATATTCTAAGCCTGTGCTACTTTATGTTATTCTATTCCATTGTCAACGAGCTATTGCTGAACATCAAAATGTGTTTTCAAAACATTTTTGAAGCTAAATTTTCCTTCTACCCAAGCTCCATTTTTTTTTTGGTCACTACTGTGCTGTCATTTGAATGTGAGTGGCACCACAAACCATAACAGACGACCATTACATGAATACGGATGTGACACTAAGCATTGGTGTTGGGAAATTATATATGTCATCCTGATTCGCTTTTAGCAGACCTCCATTCTTGCAGAAACATGTCTCGCTACGCATCAAAAATCAAAATGCCATCCAAGATTTTTAATGAATTCATCCATTCTCACATGTGCATAGGTATGAAACATTGTACATTATGTAAGTTTTTTCTTTTTTTCGTTTCAACTGTTCCGATTTCTTCATTTGTTGAAGGATGCTAGTCATTGCACGTGTCTGTGTCGGCAAAGAGTCAAGCCTCGTTATACAATGCAGGGTGCAAGGAAGAGTATGACCACTACTACATTATTTTTTTTTTTAATCTACAGGGTGAATATTGTGTTAATGTAGCGCCAGCCTACTGGCCGCACAAATATAACTTTCTTCACTTGTGTGCGTCATTGGCTTTCGCAAAGGTGGCATCCAGTGGCGAACAACTGCCTTATTTTCTAAATATTGAGATGTTGACTTGAATGTAAAAAAACATGTATTTTAATTGGATGCTTGTCAGAATGGTCCGAATCAATTAAGTAAATAAATGGCTCTTGGTGCAGCTGGGGCCATTTATTTCTGACAAGTTAATTGCATTGGAAGACAGTTCCACTATCTCATGATTGTCTCAAAATGAAAGTTCAACTGCTGAAACATGTTTCAGTTACTGACTTGGAGGGTACCCAGCCCATTGGAGAACGTCATTCCCTCTTTTTCTTCAAATTCTCGACAGACACGGCCGCCGAAACTTTGAAAGCATGGTTTGCCATCCAACTAGTCTTTGGGAAAATGACAATGGACAAGCTCAAAAATTCGATTTTTAACCGACGGCGCACTACAATTAATCTACCTTGTCTGTTGAAAGCGACAGTTTCGTTTACGGCATTAATCGTATGCAACATTTTGTCTTTTTCATCTCTGGTGTGACTTCTTTTATGATCTGGTTGTTCCTGCGTCTCCGGTGTGGCTACATTCATTCACTTGTTTGTGGGACGCAGTCGGGATGGCCACTGATATTCCTCGAATGTCTTTTGGACGTCCCTCTAATTTCCCTAGAACATCCTAACATCCCTGGAACGTCCCGAGCATTTCTGCGACGTCGGTGGTTAGTATTTCATTAAAACCGGCCATGAATAGAAATCTTTTTTTTTATATTTTTTTTTAATCTGAAAGCAGCGCACAATGTTGTACGCTTATCCCCCTCCCCTACTAAAATATGCCACCCACTTTCGCACCACTGATACAACGCTCAGTGCACTGCGCCTGGGCGCAGCGTTTGCAGGAAACTTGCGAAGAAAAGAAAGTTATTTTTGACACTGTCTATATAAGAAAAGACGGTCGTATTTGATGATGATGATGACTGCGGTCTGTCTCCTTAGCTCTGCCCCCCTCAACCCCCTCCTCTGAAAAAACTCCAAGAGGTCCGTTGACAGCCGCTGCCGAGAAATGTAACGCACAGTGCTTTTGAAATGGCGAGATTTTAACTTGATATTTCTAATAGTACGCTAGCGAGGAGCGAGAGATATGAATGTTTATCTTTTTTCTGTGAAATAAAACAGAAGTAAAGAAATCGTTTGTTTCCTGGAATATTTCTTGAAACGGGCGGCTTCCTCATTAGGAGAAGCCCGTGTCAGATCAGCGATACCCCATCAAGCTACATTGGCGGTCGCCATTTTTGGGAGTCTGGCTCAATGACGGAAGGAAATATATACAGGAACATAAGGAGAAGATAATTAGAAAGGGGATATAAATTCATCTATTATGAGCTCAAGGCACTATGGAACTATAATAGATATTAAGTGGTCAGAGGTATTAGCCCCGTGCGCGACCGAAAGCGTCGCTGTGGACGGCCTTCAACGATTGGCCGAACGCTGACTATGACGTCGGAAAGGGGATTTATCATCGACGGAAATAAGAGGAATGAAAGAACTAATTTTGACGGTGTTGGCAGTGTTCCTTTGAGAGCGCAATGATGTCAAGCTTCCACCATGCTAATAACAAACACCATCAAACTTGTTGTTTGCAAGGTAATGACGTCATAAGGGGGAACCACAGGAGGGCGCCACCAAAACATCTCGCCGCTAATATGGAAAGGAGTGATGGTACCAGGACTGTCTTTTGGCCATGGGGTGCTGTGCACGAAATCGGAGGTTCAATGAGGATTAGAAATTCAACAAAGAAGCATAGGCATATTGGCACTGGGAGCACACGGAAAGACACCAAATGAGGGTGTACAGGGGGACATGGGCTGGTCGTCTTTTGAGAGCAGGGAAGCAATTAGCAAGTTGAAATTTGAACAAAGGTTGACCGAAATGGATGATACGCGGTGGGCACGGAAGGTATTCAAGTATCTATACACGAAAAGTTTATGCACAAAATGGACAAACCGAACCCGAAAGCTTACATTTAAATACCTGCACAGTAGTGATGAGGCTGAGCAGACGACTTCGGCAGAAAAGGAAGTGAAAGAGGCAGAGAGAAAAATGTGGGAGGCAAGAAGAATGCAGGAAAAATCAGCTCTAACAATGTACAGGTCACAAAAACAGGACGTAAGAAAGGAAAATGTGTTAGACAATTCACTGGGAAGTTCTTTACTGTTTGGGGCAAGAACGGGAGTTTTGAGGACGAGGACGTATAGGGCTAAATTTTAGGAGACGGATACATTATGTGCTGCCTGCCATAATGAGAGTGAGACACTAGAGCGCTTGCTTTTGAAGTGCACGGGGCTTCGTCTTGCTCTGCCAGGAGGGGTAGATATGGCCGGGGCCCTAGGTTTTGCTGGCGACGATGGAAGGACGGAAGAGAAAAGGATTACAGTCAGAAAGAGGCGATTGGAAGATTGGTGGAAATCATCTAGGGACAATTTAATGATGCACAAATAACTAGCACAGCAGGGGACAGCGTGTACAGTGGAAAATTGGGACTCACTCCCACTTGGCTCCGGCCCAAAGTATGAACCATGTCCCCCAGTGGGTCCGGTGCTGGAGTAACGCCGACAAGGTTCGACCAGACTTGCCGTTTCCTAAAAAAAAAAAAAAAAAAAATGTAAAAAAAAAGTTGCACAGCTACGTGATTTTTGGCAGTCCAGTTTCGGTTTTGAACAGTTGCGTTTTTTTTTTTACTTGCTTAACGATATACCTGACGCTGTAGCAAAATACTGATTGGGTAGTCTTATTTGCAGTAAAAATTTCTTAATTAAACTGCGGCTATTATTATTATGAGCTGCGGTTTTCTGGCGATCTTTTTTCCCGATTCGGGATTTAACGAGGGTACTCTCAAGAATATTTCTATGATCTGCTCCATAGTTCTTTTTTTATACTGTAAACGACTTAATTTTAGCGGGCTCAAATTTTCGCGAATCGGGCCCAAAGCTGAAAATTTTAAATTATTCGCGGGTTCTAATTTTCGCGAATCGAATGTAGCTACCGTACCGTTTCCATATTGCCCGAATTGTTCGCGGGACGTATTTTTCGCGAATCGTAGGCGATTCGCGAAATTTTCGAAAATTAGATCCTCGCGAAAATTTTGTCGTTTACAGTATTTTTAACTCCGTTGTTTAGTTGTCACCTTTTTATGTGTTTTATCCGTTCGTGGTACAGTCAATTCAAACTACATTAGCTGAAGCACTAGAAGGAAGCTTGGGAATAAGCTTAACGACTTTGGCTGGATTCTTTTAAAAAGGCATACTTAACGTTCACATGCCGATCTCTGTTATTATGAGGTTCTAATACAAAATCTAATTAATTTTCATAATTAAATGACAAAAGCTTCGTTTCTTTTAGCCTGTGTTTTATTAAATTTTTTGGAACTTGAATGAAACATCAGTGAGTGTGCTCAAGATTATTCTGACATTATTTTAGTGGAATATACTATTTGGTCTACATTTTATTTCATACCTAAAATGACCATTCACGTCAGCCCATACTGTCCTTCATTGATCAGCATATCTTGTTGCCATGCCTAATGCTTCTATGGGCAACTGGGCAGCTAGTTCTCTGTTTGAGGAAATCGAACCTGCCGTTGCACAGAAGTGTGAACGGCAAAGTGCCCGTACGAAAATGTCATATATGGCCCTTATATATTTTATATATGGTCATATATGATAATATAAGGATTCAGATATGGCCATATACCGCCATATATGGGAGCAGATACGGCCATGTATCGCCATATAAGTGGGCAAATACTGCCATATATGGCCATATAAGTGCGTAAATACGACCATATATTGCCATATATGCGTGCAAGTACAGCCATATATCGCTGTAGAAAAGTTCAAATACTGCCATATATAGCCCGTTCACGACATATATGGGTAAAATATACCCCCTGATAATGATATATGGGCCGATTTCGGTCGTGCAAGCAAAACGTCATATGTACTCGTCAAGACACTCGTTGATTGATCTATATTGCATGAGTCTCATGTAATTGGTTAACTATTGTTAACATCCTTAAAGTGAAGTTACTCCAGATATTTGGACCAATTAATCAATTGCACATTTTGAAGATTGAAAGACAAATGAAATTTGGTTGTATGTTTGACGTGTGACAATATGACCAAGTGCATAAGATCGGAAAGCGAGTTAATCAAATAATGGATTTTAGATCGCAGCTCTTAGGCGCCCGTTTCCACGTTAAGTGGTGACGGCGTCGCCGTCGGCATCGGTGTAACGGCCCCGCTAAATTTAGCGGGAAATTGAATTGGTGGTCACGTGACGTTAATTTTCCCGCTAAATCTAGCAGTGTAACTAATTTTGTTCATGTTTCCCCGCTAAATTAAGCAGAGAAACACGAACCGTTAGCTTACTGAAGATGGAAGACGCTATTTCGTCGTCGCGAGTCCTTTTCCCTTCGAACTGCTGCGAAGCCGTTGCGCCCAGAGTACCCTACGCAGCATCTTTCAAAAACGTTTGCGAGCGTCGGTGATTCATCGTGTGTTGAAAGTCGAAAGATGTGCTGTCCGTGGTGTCTTTTATGTGTAACTCTTTCGTAAAAAATTTGAAATTTAAAAACGCGAACCTAACAGTGTACACATAATTCTAAATTTATTGGTAAAATATATATATATATATATATTTATTTATCTATTTATTTGTGGACATCGTGCGCAAAAAATAGTCACACTTATTTTTTCATTTAAATATATAATGTGGGTTATACGGCGTAAAACATAGTATCTTTCGGCTTCTTTGGCTTCTTTAGAAGTTAAAAAGCTGGACTTCATAGAGCTGTCCTGTTTTCATTTTTCATTTCATTTATTATTCCCTCAGGGCCCGAAGGCATTACAGAGGGGAGTGGGCGGTTAACACATAAAAGTAACATAGTTGAACAAGGCAAAAAACAAAAAAAAAACAGAAAAACACACACAAGCACACACAAAAAAAAAACACGCGCTACGGAACATCTGTTAAAAAGTTGGTAATGACATTTTTAAAATCAACTGTGTTAGTTATCGAGACTATATGTGCGGGAAGGCGATTCCAATCAATGGAGGTTTGGGGTAGAAAAGAGGCATTAAATGTGGATGTGCTGCAATGGGGAATCCCTACCTTTAGGTCATGGTCTACACGTGATGATATGTACGATGGTTCTAAAAACAATACTTGACGGAGAGCGGGGTTAGAGTAATAAATCTTGTGAAATAAACATAGACGAGATATTTTTCTTCGGAAAGAGAGATCAGGCAAGGAGAGGGATGATTTCATGGAAGTCACACTGGCTGTACGATGATAGTTCGAAAGTATGAAACGGGCAGAACGATTCTGAATAGATTCGACAGCTGATGCAAGGGTGATACCGGGGCTCCAGATAGAAGCTGCATATTCAAGTTTAGGACGAACTAGGGTTTTATAGAGGAGAAGTTTTAACGAAAGGGGAGCAAGCGAAAAGTTACGTTTGAGATAGCCCAAAAGCCTATTTGCCTTGTTAGTGACATATTGGACGTGGATATTCCAGGAGAGGTCGTTGGTTATGTGAATGCCGAGATATTTATAGGAGGACACAGAAACTAGAGTAGAATTGTTGATAGAGTAGGAAGGACAAGTGTTGTTATGACGAGATACTCTCATAGATGTACATTTAGTGATGTTAAGCTCCATGAGCGATTCCTTGCACCATTTGCAGATGTTGTTAATATCAATCTGAAGGGCGGAAATGTCAGAGTCGTTAACTATCTCTTTATAAATTACACAATCGTCAGCGAATAGACTAATAGAGGAAGAAACATGCACAGGAAGGTCATTTATATAAATAAGAAATAAGAGTGGTCCGAGTACGGAGCCCTGAGGGACACCGCAGTTAACAGGTGAGGGCGAAGAATTAGTGCCATTAGTTCGAACAAATTGAAAGCGATTCGTTAGGAATGATTTTATCCATGTGAGGACATTGGGATCTATGTTAAGGTTACTAAGTTTATGAAGAAGTAGCTGGTGAGAAACCTTGTCAAAAGCTTTTGAGAAATCCAGGAATATGCAGTCAGTCGTAGAACCCCGGTCTAGAGTGAGGTGAAGATGATGAGTTAAAGTTAGTAGTTGGGTATCACAGGAATAAAACTTTCGAAAACCATGTTGAGCTGTGTTGAAAAAAGAGTTGGAGTCAAGAAAATTAACAAGATGTGAATATATTACGTGTTCAAGAATTTTGCAAGGGATGCTCGTTAGAGAGATTGGGCGGAAATTAATAGGATTATGTTTATCGCCGCCTTTATGAATTGGAATCACCTTCCCCACCTTCCAGTTACTGGGTAATATTCCTTGTTCGAGAGACTGGGAAAAAAGATAAGAAAGAATAATGCTTGAATACGTTTTAGTGTTCTTTAGAAACTTAACAGTTACATTGTCGATGCCGGCTGCCGAAGAGGTTCTAAGATTTTCAATTATGTTAGCAATCCCTTCAGATTCTATAATGACAGGATACATTGGCAAAAAATTACAAACTGGAGCTGCGGTAAAGTTGGAGGTAACAGGGCACGAAAACGCTTTGACGAAAACATCATTTAAACAAAAGAACACTGTTCATTTGGTACATCTTCACCGTCAGCCATTCTAAGCGCAACATCGGAGATTTCAGTGGGGTTAACAACTTTCCAAAATTGACGGGGGTTGTTTATTAGCATAGATGGTAACAGAATATTAAAAAATGAACTTTTTGCCTCTTCAACAGCATTTTTGTACACGCCGGCAGCTAGATGGTACGCTGCCCAACGCTGTACGTCATCCTTCAGCTTGGCAGCACGAAACAAACGCTTCTTTTTATTTGAGAGCCTTTTCAGAGTCACGGTATACCATGGCGATTCAGGTGACGACGTTATGTTGCGAAGAGGTACGTGTGCCTTCATCAGTGATTCCACCTTATCTTTGAATAAACGCCAGTTTTCTGCGACTGAGCGCTCGGCAAAACAGTGCATATACCGATCTAAAAAGAGACTCATTTTATGTTAATCACATCAAGTCCGCTCTAGCATAATCGTGTATTTGCTTTATTGTTTTGATTTGCGGGAACTGGGAATGTTTAATATGAAATGCAACAAGGAATGGTCACTAATGCCAGGCATGTAAGTCAACGAAGTGATAAGCTCGGGCGATGTTGTTAATATAAGGTCTAAACAGAAGG